>JASCZW010001793.1:0-143938 GCA_034211315.2 Aedes japonicus
TCTATATCTTGTACAAGTGTTATGTGATACGATCGTATCACCAAGAATAAATATACCAGCATGGAATAAGTATACCAGCATGGTCATTTTACTTCTCTAGTACGCAGACGATCATGATTGTCATAGCTAGTAGCGGTGTTTCTACCGTCAAATTCAGCAGACATTACCCCGTCGGTGGCGATATGTCCGCAGCTTGAGCGTTACGATTGAAGGTTCAGTTGTTGTTTTTTCCTTTAATCCTTATGTGTTTGACATGGTATCTGGGTATACACTACCAAAATGTCATGTAAATTTCTATTTATTCTTTGGCCAGTCATTCCGGAATAGATTCCCTGTTTGGCCTCGCGTGGTCATGAACATATTTATAAGGAAACCCATGTAATATGGGTACCAAAATTCATAAAATTTCGCCATGAGGATATTTATTAAGGTTTGTCCTCGGACCTGCCATTTCGGAACAGGTTCTCGTTGAGCCTCGAGTAGCCATGAATATTTTCGGAAGGAAAACCTGGCAATATGGGTTTCAAAATGCATTAAATTTCTTCAGTAGGATATTTCTCAATGTTTTTTGGCTAGTTTTGTTAATGACCACTCGAGACCCCACGGAACCTGTTCCGGGATGACCGTTCTGAGGACAAATTTTCAGATGGCCACAAAACGTTGATAAAAAGCCTTCTGGAGAACTTTCATGAATTTTGAAACCCATATTGCCAGGCTTTTCTTCTAAAAATGTTAAAGGCCACTTGAGACCCCACAGATACCTGTTCCGGAATGACCGGTTCACGGTTCAAGTAAAAATCATCATATAGCCACAAAACGTGGAGAAATAGCCTACTGCGGAAATTTGATGAGTTTTGATAGCCATGTTCTCAGGGTTTTCTTCTTAAACTGTTCATGTCCTCTTGAAACCCCAAAGGAACAAATCATCAAATAGCCACAAAACGTTGAGAAATAGCCCTCTGAAGAAATTACATGAATTTTGATACCAATATTGCCATGGTTTACCTTCAAAGTTTGTTTATGGCAACTTGAGGTCCCATGGAAACCTGTTCCGGAATAACCGGTTCGGGGACAAATCATCAGATGGCCACAAAACGTTAAGAAATATCCTCCTGGAGAAATTTCTCGAATTTTGATACCCATATTGCCAAGGATTCCTTCTAAATATGTTCATGGCCATTCGAGACCCCACGGGAACCTGTTACAGAATGGCTGTTCTAATGACAAGTCGGTATATGATCCACAATGGAATAGAAATAGCTTGTAGGAATTATTCCAAAAATTCGGGAAATGCAATTGAAATTCCCAAATAGTGTCTCCGTACCAAACCACAGCCCCGACAACCCGGATTTACGGGAACTAGATAAATCTAAACGGACATTGCCGATAATATCGATGAAGCGGGTGAGTTTTTGAATCTAATGGTGCCAAAAGAATTAAAATTGGACAATAATTGCCACCGGTTAACACCTATAATGCTGAAAATAATCCTGCAACACACCACGAAAAGCCAGCCTAATAAGTCGTTTTGAAATGGATATGAGAAATGATAATATCAATTTTCATATTATGTGAAAAGACATCTTTTTGATCTCATGCTCCTTCCACTTCACCGTGATTCTATGTGACGTGTGGATTATTTTCAGTGGGTTAAAGGCCTTATCATTGTTTTGCTAAACGACGTGTTTGGGTATCATCCAAGCCATTTGTGAAATAGTTCAAGCACATGAGTTATTGTGCTGAGCTCCATCACGGTACTGACAGCGTTAAGGCCGAGCTATAATGGGGAGCGCAGCGGCGCGGTGCGGCAGTTTTTGACATAAAATATATGGATTAACTGTCAAAAACTGCCGCACCGCGCCGCTGCGCTCTCCATTGTAGCTCGGCCTTTAGAATTGACAAATGAGATTCTTGCAATTGGCAATCAAAGCAAAAGAAGAGCCTCTCACTCTCTCAAACTTCTCATCAACGTGAAATAACAAGCGAGAGATATTTTTCTCTCGTGTTTCTCACTCATTCTCTATATCTTGTACAAGTGTTATGTGATACGATCGTATCACCAAGAATAAATATACCAGCATGGTCATTTTACTTCTCTAGTACGCAGACGATCATGATTGTCATAGCTAGTAGCGGTGTTTCTACCGTCAAATTCAGCAGACATTACCCCGTCAGTGGCGATATGTCCGCAGCTTGAGCGTTACGATTGAAGGTTCAGTTGTTGTTTTTTTCCTTTAATCCTTATGTGTTTGACAGGGTATCTGGGTATACACTACCAAAATGTCATGTAAATTTCTATTTATTCTTTGGCCAGTCATTCCGGAATAGATTCCCGTTTGGCCTCGCGTGGTCATGAACATATTTATAAGGAAACCCATGTAATATGGGTACCAAAATTCATAAAATTTCGCCATGAGGATATTTATTAAGGTTTGTCCTCGGACCTGCCATTTCGGAACAGGTTCTCGTTGAGCCTCGAGTAGCCATGAATATTTTCTGAAGGAAAACCTGGCAATATGGGTTTCAAAATGCATTAAATTTCTTCAGTAGGATATTTCTCAATGTTTTTGGCTAGTTTTGTTAATGACCACTCGAGACCCCACGGGAACCTGTTCCGGGATGACCGTTCTGAGGACAAATTTTCAGATGGCCACAAAACGTTGATAAAAAGCCTTCTGGAGAACTTTTATGAATTTTGAAACCCATATTGCCAGGGTTTCCTTCTACATATATTTTTAATTGCCACTTGAGACACCACAGAAACCTGTTCCGGAATGACCGGTTCAAGTACAAACCATCAGAGAGCCACAAAACGTAGAGAAATAGCCTACTGGGAAATTTGATGAGTTTTGATAGCCATGTTCTCAAGGGTTTCTTCTTAAAATGTCCATGTCCTATTGAAACCCCACGGGATCATCAAATGGCCACAAAACGTTGAGAAATAGCCCTCTGACGAAATTTCATGAATTTTGATACCAATATTGCCAAGGTTTCCTTCAAAGTTTGTTTCTGGCAACATGAGATCCCACGGGAACCTGTTCCGGAATAACAGGTTCGGGGACAAATCATCAGATGGCCACAAAATGTTAAGAAATATCCTCCTGGAGAAATTTCTCGAATTTCGATACCCATATTGCCAAGGATTCCTTCTAAATATGTTCATGGCCATTCGAGACCCCACGGGAACCTGTTACAGAATGGCCGTTCTAATGACAAGTCGGTATATGATCCACAATGGAATAGAAATAGCTTGTAGGAATTATTTCGAAAATCCGGGAAATGCAATTGAAATTCCCAAATAGTGTCTCCGTACCGAACCACAGCCCCGACAACCCGGATTTCCAGGAACCAGATAAATCCAAACGGACATTGCCGATAATATCCATGAAGCGGGTGCGTTTTTGAACCTAACAGTGCCAAAAGAATTAAAATTTGACAATAATTGCCACCGGTTAACACCTATAATGCTGAAAATAATGTATCTTGCATATGGTTCTCAGAGATAATTAGTGAGTGATTGATTTTTCTACTCTCTTCAGATCATATTCTCCAGCAGTCATGAAGGTTTTTGTTACAAACGGTCAAATGAGATCAACCTGTTTGTGAGTGACACAGTATTTGACCATCATTCGTGAGTTCTAATGATCATGAGAAGATGATAGTCATAGTATTATAACCATCATAAAAATGCACAGCACTGGTTATTAGTAATTCTATATTAGGGAACATTACACCATAGCTTTTTGTTTTTGAATGATGCCAGCTATTTTCAAACAACCAAAATTTAAGTAAAGCTGGCAGTTACAAGATGAAACGCAACACTTGAATGACGAATGCTCGATAGTTGGTGATTAAATTCAACTTGATATACTCAATGCGATAGCGAATATTATAACTAGATTGGTGTAATGAGAAAAAGGACTACCAAGCCATCAGAACGAATTGTTTGCCTTTACGATAGTTCGCACCCAAAAGAGCTTAAATTTTGGGAGAAAGAACAGGACCTGAATTGGAAATGATTGGTTGAAATGGAGCAAAATTAATCTTCCGACCACGCTTTTCACTACTAAATATAGGAAAAAGCGACTCCGCAAGAGATTCAAATCAATAGTTACAAGAAATAATGAAAATCGTAACCTTTTTCAAATGTAGTTTAGGGAGTAGAATATTATATGCCGTTCTCGAATGTCGTCCAGGGTGGCGTGCTGTTATTTTTTCTAGTAATTGGATCCGAAAGAAATCTCTTTGATTTGTTTAAAAAACAATTCAGGGATAAAATAAAAAAGAAAACATGCTTTACCCCTGCGAAGTATTATAACCCTTCAATAATGTGCAAGGATTATTAGAGTAAAACATGAACACCTATCGCCGAAGTACACGTATATATCCAATCTTTTCATTCTCCCAGTATACAAACAACTACTGTAAGTTTCCTATGTTTATCAATCAAACACGACATGGCGCCGGTCTGATTCCGTCAAAAAGTGTTCACCCGGGTAAGATTTATATCAGTGTCGTCGAACATCAATTCAAAGTCACCTGAACAATGGCCCGTACGAGACACTGGGAAAACAACCAATAGACAACCCGGGAAGTAGTGGAGGGCAAACAGACCGATTAGTCCCAAATTGTGATACGCGTCTACAAATATATTGTGATGTAATAAAATAAATTACTACCAAAGTAAACGAAGAGGGCTTAACGTACGAGTCACCAGTCTGCAGTGACTATCGTCATTGGCGCCGCAATGATCCTATCAGTCGTTTATGGCTTAATCCTACCTCCAAATCAGTGTACGCCGAAATTGAAAAATAACACATTGTTCCCCTTTCCATTTTGGCTTTTTTATATGGAAAAGTGTATAATAATTACTTTTTGTGAAGACATGCAGCCTATTGCGCATGACCAACTGCTTTACCGTAGTGTGATTAGCTCGATGAACGGCGTACGTTTAATATCAACAACACGATCTAAGGAGCACCGGCTTAGCTAACGGTGACAGTCAAATGTCCATGAAGCTCCACGAAGTTGTTCACATTTCAGAAGGGGAGTGATCATCAATCATCAATCGTCGCCGTCTTCAAATCGACAAACCGTAATGAAAAGCGTCTCAAAGCGTGGATATCATCACAGTCAGCTACCGGTGGTGTTGGTGGTGGTGGCTTACTGCTCCTGACAACCAGAATGCGATAAGCAAAGCCTCCTATGATGATAGACACTCAACTTTGTACGCCATCGCGACGTCTATTCCCAGTGTATTAATTGACTTCCCCGAAAGGATTTAACGTTGTTCATGCAAGTGACCACATTTGCGTTCAATTAAACATTTCGTAAAAACGACTTCGCGAGGATTAGTCAATCAATAATCTTTTCGTACTCGAATCGATGATAGATAGCATAGGAAAGACGAATTAAAAATCGTTGTCCATGTTCTTTATCACCCTGAATAAATAGAAAAATGCGCCACAAAACAGCACACATCGTTAAGCCTACAGAGCAGATCACTTACCGCTAGATTTGGCTAATACCAGAATCAATGTTCAACACCTAAAATTGATAACGATTAGCTGCACGTATCACCTCCACTCTATCTGCAGCACTGATTTGGGTTTTATTTGTAGTCAAAATCGTATCGAAAAAGACACCCTTGTCCCGAAGCCATATGAGGGAAGCGCTGTTGTGGTTAGAATAACGAATGGATGAGCAAATATTAAGTGGCCCGTGTATATTGATAGCATACTGGCATTGCCGCTTCCCTTAGGCACCTTCCGAAGATAAAGCGTTCGTGCTGGTCAAACATAATTGATACAAATTAGTACGCCAAATATACGCGTACCTACTTGACAGCCTTTGATTTAATACTCAAACAAAAGGCTGTGATCTAATTTTGCCGACAACCAAAGACTCAGTATTGAATCAAAATTGAAGGAAAATGTTTCACTTCTATTTCGTATTCCGTTCAGGATATCGTCTATTTTTGTTCATTTATCTGTATATCTATCCCATTCATTGTGCGCAGCACCAAGGATCGAGTGGAGGTGGTAGCTTCCGGCAATTCACTATTTTTTGCATGTTGTAACGTGATTCGTGATGCTACCGAGAGACGATGTTATGTTAGAGACACAAAAGAGAAAATCTTATAAACAAGAAGCACGGTTTATTATTGATCAGTGGAAGCTGTCCAACCAAATATTTTTAATAAATAGCTACACAAAATTACGTCACAACCTATTTACCATTTGATCGATTTCAGATTTTGCTCTTTTCAGAATTTCAAATCATAAAGGGTTAATGGATATTTTTCATTGAACAATAGTGTAGAATAACATCCTATTTCTCTGTAAATAAGAAGTTGCGAAAAATGACACTTATTTGTATAGTTTAACAAGTGTTGAAATTCTGACTTTCTTCTTATTATTATTTAGGTTTTTCAATTTGCTTGCGCTCAACTTAGTGTTCTAAACGCACTTCCACAGTTATTAATTGAGAGTCTTCGATGTCAGATACCATTTTTGCATTAGTATGATTGTGTAGCAAGTGCAATCATACACCAAGGACTGTGTTGTTAATTATGAGTACACCTAAAAATTACCGCATTTAAATATGTTCTATTTGTTTTGCAACTCAAATTCATTTACATTGAGTTTATTGACCATCAAAAAAGCCCATTACATCAGTATTCATTTAATTTTTCGTAGATCTGGCCATCTCTCACACCTTCTTCTTGATTTTCCTCATGAGGTTTTGCACAGCAGTTCCGTTGATGGATTTTATTACGTTTACCCAGTCTTTTTTAATTTGATGAATCGTCTGCTCCTCTAGCCTTCTTCCGCAGCTTTCCTTCCATCAAAGCCCATAATTTCTCAATGGGCCTTATTTGCGGACAATTTGGAGGATTCATCGCCTTTTTCACAAATTGGACATTGTTCTTTTCATACCAGTGCAAGGTGGCACGCGCATAGTGGCATGCAGTAGTGAAAAAGGTGTCGATTTCATACCGCCCTGGCAAATTGCTCGCTAAACCAATACCTTTTTCCAATTTTTTCGAAAAAAATCGATTTCTCCGAAATTGAGACATCCCTTCCACGCTTCACGGTGTAAAACTGTGCCGCTGGAAGTGCCCTGTAGTCCAATTTGATGTACGTCTTGTCATCCATGATAATGCACATGTCATTTTTGCTCAACACGTCGTCGTACTGCTTCCGAGCCCGAGTTTTCACGTCTTCAGGGAATTTCGCTCCTTTGCGCGTTGGACCATTCCAATCGTCGTTCCACACTTTTTGCGCATTACTGATAGATACTTCCCTTTTTCTTCGAAAACTTTGCAAATTTGTTTGTCCAAATTTGGGTTTGACGCACCTATTTTTCTACCACGGCCAGGTAAGTCCTTCAATGTGTTATGCATAACAAACCGGTTGATAGCATTCTGGACCGCACAGACACTAGCACCTTCTTCTTTTGCTCATTTTCTTAACGACAAGGGTTAGTTTCAAAATTTGATCATCTACTGAAACTAAAACTATAGCTACAATTTGAAAATCCTAGGGGTGTAGAACCAGATTCCGGGTGATCTGGTGATCCTATGTCAGGCAGCGTGCGCTGTACAGATTGACAGACTAATTAAGGCAAACATCGAGCATTCTTATCTCGGCCAGACGGTGGACCTCAGATGTTGTTGTCTTCGGAAGGGTGTTCAGGAGCATTTTGAACACGCGTAAGCTTGTAATGATTTTTAGCGTGACTCTCCCAGATTGGCATGCCGTACTCGATGAGTGGAAGTATGATTTGCTTGACAGCAAGCTTGTTTTTCAGGGATTCTGGTCAATGGGAACAGTGGTTTCAACAGAAAGTTACACTGTGTGACAGTTTTGTCAACCTGCTCCCTGGAAATAAGCTTGCTGTTTATGGTAACGCCAAGATAGACAGCTGATTTGGCCCATTCCACCGTTGTGCTGTTTAGGCTTATTTTACAATCCTCAGACAGAACAAGTCCAAAGGTTGGGGAAAACGATGAACAGGGTCTTCGCCACGTTGATACAGATCTTCCATTCAGTGAAGTATTCTGACAGACCGTTCAGGCTTCGCTGCAGTTTCGATGTAAGCGCCCTTGTTACCCTAGCGTTGTGGACGGCTGATGTATCATCGGCGAACAACGACAGAGATCCATTTCAGGGAGCGGGGGTATGTCCTAGGTGAAAAGAGGTGTGACTCTATCTCAGGGGCTGGAAAATTTTGGTTTTACTTTTGTGCAATGAGCCCACGCTTAGTAGATAAAAAGAAGATTGATGAAGCTTTTAAAGATTTACTGCTAAAAGATGAAGCGTGACGCAACTTGATGGAATCAGATTCACAAGGTAAAACAAGATTTTTCAAAGATTGATTCGCTAGCATAGGATTTTTTGATCATCTTGAATTTGAATTTAGATATCTCGAGCCCCTAGGTTTTAGGCTACATTTAACATGAAGAACAAGCGCTCCTCCCACCACACCCCCATACTCTGTCCAGACAATTTACTATGATATCCCGAGCTGTTACCAAATTTTTTCTGTCATTTAATTGTAAAGGTACTTCTTTGTTTAAAATGTGCGCTAAGTCTCCTGACTCTAACAACGAGATGCTCTTTTCAGATTCTGAAGTATCACAATAGTGGTGTTTCACATTTTTACACCAATTACAAGTTTTCTTCAGAGCGATTTTTGTTTTCGATATTTTTGGCATTGATTGAGCCTTCAAACGACGTATTGACTTTATTTTTAAACAAGCACGTTCTATTACAACTCGTGAGGCTGATGAAATGTGCTTTTCTTGGAATTTCACAATAACAGGTATACCTACCTCTATAGAAGAGAATTTTGGAAACTTGGAACGCTCCTTACTCAAAATGATTTGTTTGTATTTGAAAATGTCTGTTAGTTCTCTCTAAGAATGAAATTCGGTACACATTCAACTTAATGCCAATCTGGGTGACGTTTGTTTCATAAACATAATTAAGTTTACCAAGTTCACCATTCACTTGAATACATCTTATTTTAGTTGAATAAGAGCCGACACCTGTTGGTCGGTAAATAGTTCATTTAAGAAGAAATTGGACTTCCATGCATGTAAGACTATAAATATAGTAAAGTGTATTGATTCTCGGCCGGAACACAACTTGTTTTGTTAAAAACTTGATTCTTCTAGAATCTTCGTCATACCTCAACCAAATTAAATATGTCTTTAAAGAGAGTTCTAGAAATCGAGTTAGTTTTAGTAGATGTAAATGTGTAAACTCTTAGTAACTTGGATAGGCCATCCGTCCTATTTTCCATCCGTGGACCGATTTTCCTCTCGTCATCTCTGACTAAGAGACATCGTAGAGAAAGAAAAATTTGAGTTAAAATCAGACTTGTGTACAAAACTAAACCCAAAAGGAGAGAGTTTCTCTCCCATGTAAGCAACAAAACGGAGTGTGTGCAAACAACCACTAGAAACTATCACAAGCTATTGGTAGTACATGAGCATGTTGATTACAATCTTCCTCACGTATGTTGGATACACGACGATGCAATCAATTCTTATTTGCCCGTTAATGCTTCATCTGAGCAAGAGTGAGCCCTGGTAGAGTCTGTTGTAGGCTCCTTCACCAAATTAACATTTTGACGAACGTGAATGGGCGACTTTGAGATTTGGCAATCGTGAAGGAGGATAAATAGGTTGAGTTACTTGAGGCGCCGGTTCCGTTGCTGATTGATCAACACCACAATCGCTTCGTCTTGAAGATTGAAATTGCTGACATGTGCAATGATTTGAGTGCTTTGGATCCTTTTAACTTCGAGTTCAATCAATGCGATTTCGCATCGCTTAATGCATTAACTTCCTCCGTTCACTGCGAATAGTGCCTAATTGGATGTATCATGGACGAGGCAGTTTCCAACTTTTATCAACGTGTGTTTTCAATTGTTGTGTCCCGTTCAAGCAACAAGTTTCAAGTTTGTGGAAGAAGACAGCCATAGTGGAACAACGAGCTACGGTATTTGCGAAATCGTTTACGCAAGGCTAGGAGACGTTGTGCTGCGTGGCTTAAAGAGCAATTACAATTCGTTGAATGCGCGTTGCTTCAGCTGCTACATTCACCGTACGGAAGAAAGCATCAAGCAAGATCCAAAATTGTTTTGGTTGTTCGTGAGAAGTCGTAAGCAGACAAATGGAATTCCTCATCATTTGTTTTACAACGATATTACAGCCGAAACTCTGCTCGATTCAGCAAACTTGTTCTCGTCATTCTTTTGATGTGTGCTAAGAAATAACCGATCGCCTTCGTCTGATGCGTACTTGCATAGTTTGCTTCGGCAGGATCTGATTTTTTCTCCGGGGCATGTGCTCAGCAAGCTACAAGGAATAGACGCTTCCAAAAGAGCTGGTCAAGATCACCCCTCTTCGCTTCTCATAAAAAAAAACCGTGCCGACTCACTCACCGTACCTGCAACAATACTTTTTAATCCTTTCTTGACGGAAGGTATTTTCAAAAGTTTTTCTCAGAATTCCAGCTTAGATTTGTGAATAAGCGGTCGACTACAAGCAACCTGATGACATATATTTCTTCGTTGGTCAACGCACTGGAAAAGTGACAACAAATTGATGCCATGTATATTAACTTCAACAAAGCGTTCGATAGCGTTCCGCATTTTCTGGCAGTTGATAAATTTAATAGAATTGGCCTGCCCATGTGGTTGACTCGCAGAATACTTTCATACCTAACCAAACGGAGAGCCTATGTGTGCATTGTTGGAACAAATTCGGTTTCATATTACTTCTGGCTTTCCTCAAGGCAGTCATTTGGACCCACTTCTCTTTGTGCTGTTTGTAAACGATCATTGTGGATCGACTTAATCCCCGAAGGCTATGTTCTCTGATGTCCTGAAGTTCTATCGTGTTATTACTTCGCCAGTTGATTGCTGTGTCATCCAAGCTGACATCGATACGTTGCTGAACTGGTGCTTGATAAACGGAATGGAAGCTAACGTTCGTAAGTGTAATGTCATTACTTTCTATCGGACAAGGAATGCTACTATTTTCAACTATAGAACGGCATCTCCAGAGTCAGCACCGTTAAAGACCTTGGCGTGCTGCTTGACATGAAGCTAAAGTTTTACCAACATATCCCTGCAACGACGGCCATGCTTGGATTTATCAAACGTAATACACAGCATTTCGAAGATGTTTGAAGACATTCTATAGCGCGCTGGTACTCAGCGTTCTGGAATATAGTTTTCTTATAAGGGCACTCAACAAAAAAGGGCACCATTCCAAGCCACTCAAATAAATCGAATTGAACGAGTTCAACGCAACTTCCTTCGATTCATGCTTCGATGGCTGCCGTGAAATGGCCCTATTGGGCTTCCACCCTACAAACATCGCTGTGCTGTACTGTCTAGTAGGAAAATACTTGTTCAACGGCTTTTTATATTTTACATCATGAATAACAACCTAGACTGATCGGTACTGTTGGGCAACATTAATCTCAAGCTCCCAGCCAGCAGAACTCGACGTGTTGATTTTCTCCGTATACCTGTGCACCGTACTCACCGTAGAACAATCCCCTTAGTGTCTGTTGTTGTCTTTGTAACGTTCATACGTCAACATGATTCCACCAAGGCACTCCACATGGACGTACGAATTACCATTATGGAGCAGTGTATCGATCTAAACCTGTCGTACAACACTATAGTAGAAGCAAAAAGGTTTGCTATCCTTCTGGTATATAAATTTCTGGCAATGTGGAACATCATAATAAATCCTACAATTACATCAGGTATTCCCTAAAATCGTCTGAGGGAATTGTTGTGCTAAGGATTTAATTGATCATACTGTTAAGCGCCTAATTAGGTATATCAAGTATTGTTGATTGGTTCTTCTGTTCGTTGAAATCTAAAACCTACAGTTTTATTGCTGAAATGAAGTGATTTGGTAAACTTGTATTCTAGCTTATTTGAAGCAAAATTGCCAACAAAAGATTTTTGTAGTTTGTGAATAAACCGGTTTAGATCAATTTTCCCTTTTTTGGTTTGCCCAACTAGAAAAATCAACATTTGAAAAAAGCATATTTTGTTTACAAAAACCAAAATAATTTTGTTTGGCATACAATAGAGTAAGATTGTCACAAAAAAGTTGTAACTTTAATTATTCTAGAATCTATAGCACGACAACTTTGCTGAAAAATTGGAAATAACATAGAAACAGAAAAATAACTGATTTTTATAGGCACACCCTGCAGGAAAAAATGTTCTTAATCGGTCATCTCAAAAGGTACAAAAAATTTATACAATCAAAGTTGTTTAAAATTATTTAATCTGCAACTTTTAGGAAAAATGTATGCCTTCACACTTAGAAATTATGAATTTTAGACAAGACCTAATCCATGTTTGTAAATAGTCTGGGAACGTAAAGTCGGGGAATGTAATAGTCGGGGAACGTAAAGAAAGATTTCGTGTAAAATTATGTCTCCTGAAACTGAAACATACGCAATTCGACAAAAGATGTGTTCGGTTGTATTTTTTCTCTCATCTCTTTCAACACATTCTTATGCGCTAAAGGACGCTTGCATGTGTCGGTCTCAGGGACAGAAATTTACACGAGATTTTGGTAGTGTGTTTATTTCTGTAAATAAAAAAGTTAGATTTTCGATTTCTCTGAAAATAAGGACCACCCTAGTTTTCATTCACACAAAAAAAGCACCTCGTTATTAGAGACAACTTTGTTCAAGACAATTTTGCTGCAAAACTTCAAACTAAAGCTGAAAATGTATCTTTCCAGCTAAATTCACATTCTGGTCCACTGTGCATTGATTATTTGATACAAATTTAATATTAAGTTTAAAAGCAATTAAACAAAATTTACATTTACAATGTAGAGCATGTGAACGAAAGAACCGTGTGTCCTTTTATAGAAGCTCATTTCAAAATAATAACGATCCACCGGCGAATTTATATTGTGAATAAAAATCTAAGATTTTTTTTTTTAAGAAAAAACATAAAATTCTGTCATTAATAGTTTTACATGACACGAAATTTAAATCCTATATTAGAGCTTATTTTCATTATTTTCAAGGTTGCAATATTTCAGTTCTGTTTCTAAAATAATCTACGGAGAAAATTGTGATCGCAAAACCAGTGTTGTCAATGCCGGCCAAAGCATAACTAAGCGCGAGAGGGATGAAAAAAATGCATCGGCAGTTTGCTTTCCAGTTTGCAGTTATGTAATTTTAGGTTTAAAGGTACATAAAATTATATGAGACGACATATTTTCCCGCTGGTGATGTGAAATTATATCATAAGACTCCATTTCACATCATATTATGTATATTTTTAAGAGAAAACAAGTTATTTTGGATTTACTATACAATACGGAATTTAAATCTTTTATCATATTTTATCTTTTATCGAAAAAAAACGCTCTAGGGACATTTGCTATAAGCTGCTAATTCGATATAATCGAGAAATATCACTTCAAACTATACCTACTGCAGAGCACTAAAATTTCAGTTTTTATTTTTCAGCGTCGCCGCGGTTATTTCCGTTCTACCCACCTCATTATAGTTACCTTCTTCCTCCATGTGGATCTAAACGCAAAGGTGGCCAAGTACGATTCACCCCTCAGCAGACACAGAGCCTTGAGCGACGATTTTCAAACCACAAATACCTCTCACCCGAGGACCGCAGACATTTGGCCGTACAATTGAAACTTAGCGATCGACAGGTTGGTTGACAATTAAATTTTGAGGTATTGTTTTTTTAATATGTTTATATGACTCAACAGGTAAAGACATGGTTCCAGAACCGGCGCGCCAAATGGAGACGAGCAAACAATGGAGGCCAAACTTCAGATTCACCAATCGATTTGGGAACAGAAAATGTTGGCAAAACATTTAACCCGGCAAATGTTACGTCATCCGCTACTTCACCTATAGATCCGATGAAGAAATACTCGAATGATTATCGTACCAGCTCGAATAGTAAATCCACAGATCAACATGATTGCAAGAGTTCAGAAAATTATTCGGAACATGAAACCTCTAGCGAGGGTGAGGACAGTAGCTATGAGGATGGGGAAGCTTCACCCATCAATGTTATTTAGCTAAATTTTAAACTATCGGAATTCAAATAAATTATTCAACTTCTCACGGACAGACACGTTGTCGTCTTATGCCGCTCTGAATCGATGACTTGCCACGCATATTATCGAGACTCCACTTAGTCTAACAAATTGGCGAAGTAACCTTTGGTCAGCAACGGTCGCTAGGATTGATAAGCTGAATAGCACCGCAAATACACACGCAGCAGGCCCTGCACCTTGCTTTTCGAACATCAGGCAATTAATCACAGCCAATTGCTCATACCTTTTCCACCATTCTTCGCTACACCGTTTATTCATTATTTTGTCACTGTGATAACGCAAAATTTACCCTACGAAATAGTCATTCCTTCCATGGATTTGATAGGTTTTTCGAAACCAATCGATATCAGACCAGCTACATGACATTCCTCCCATACTTAATTGATCATCCAATATTGATATAGCGAGCGACTGCGCTGTTTTCAGGTGACCGCATATCTCGCAGCTTATTTAGGGTGTATCGGTTTTTCGATTGCGTCAAATCAGGCAGCTCCATCATCATCATCAAGATTATATATGAGCGATTCGAGAAGGAAGTTGTTTTCTACGAAGCACACCCATTGCTCAACGACGAGATTACGTGGGCGATTGCACTTGTTCACAGTGGCCTTAATATTTGAAAAGAGAGCTTATCTGTCAACTTAATTAGATTGGCCTAACTAATACGATTGTGAAACCACTATTCCACTTAAGAAGTAAGATAATACCAGTCTGTAGGTAGCCGAATAGTTCGATTCTTCAAGTAATTGTACTTCATACATCAGTATGCTGCAAGAATAATGTAATTCTAGGTTGTTTTTTTTTTCATTAGGGCGAATCTAACATTGAGAGATTCTCTCCGGGCTCACTCTCTTTCATTCATTACAGCGCCATTATAACACGTTCGAGGCATTCTATAGTACAGATCGAAACACAACAGCGCTGGCTAGCATAACCTACAAATAGTAGAGTGAAAAACGTAAAGGTGATTGGAATATGTATGAAAGAGAGAGTAGTCAAAGAGAGTCTCTCAATGTTAGATTCGCCATAATGAAAAAAAATCCTAGAATTGTTGACTTGCTTACGGTTTACTCTTACTCAAAATCGGCGCATATCACTTGTTTCGGACTGGGCAAAGGTAACCCAGAAGGTCTTTCAGGAAACCAAATTGTCTCACGATTTACAAATTAGTCTTTTCTTTGAGGTATTCATCGATTAATGCGCATGCATGAAGAAGAGAGAGAGGTACAGAGATATTGAGTTTACCTAGCTTGGTTTGTCGGTTTCGATTCTTCGTTCCGATTCTGAGCATGAGCATGATTGACCACCCGAGGTTGCAACTGCGTTATTGCTAGATTAGCATTAGCATTGACGTTTGCACATCTCGTGGATGAAGCTACGATGACATTACATGCCACCATGAAACGGAACAAGATACTAATACGTTTCTTCCCGCAATAATCTCCACGAACACACTCCTCGATCGCTCACCTGGCCACGTCCATGCAACCGTTGAAGATAGGAAGGATTTACTATCTACATTAAGAAGACACGGGGAACTCACGTAATTTTTTTAAAATGGTCGTTGTGCAACTCCGTTATTGTTAGTTCAGCTGTTATTACACATAGAACCAACAGATGATTATTGGAAATAGCATACATCCTCAAGGTGTAAAATCTGGTGACTAAGGCAATACTGGTGCTAGCCCAGCTCAAACGTAGGTCAAATAAGGAAAGAATAGGAATGTGTTAACGTTATGCTCTGTTCAAAACCGAGGGTTCGTTTTCGAACTAATTGAATCGATACACTTAACTCACGCAACGTGTAGTAAAATATTTAAACATTAGTACCAATTGTTAATTTGAACCGACTACAGGACTTAATTCACACTAACGTTGTATGAAGGGCCAAAAACGTTGGATTGCACCCGTAAGCAGACATTTACGCGAAACCTGCAGGAACATAATCTTCTTCCCATAAGATGAATTAACAATGCTGCCATCTATGGTAAGCATCCTTCATCTAATGACGTTGCTCGGGCTGATGCTGCCTCATTTTTCAGATCGCTGCCTGTCGAATCCTCTGCCCCCTCATTGACCGCCCTCCTGTACTAAAGGGTGTATTCGATAAAAATGGCACACACATAGGGTAAGGGGATGTAATGTTAGCCTAGCTCCTTGATTCGGCCTATGTACCAAATGTGTCATTAATTTAGCGATAATCAACAAAATCATGTTGCTATTAGCATGATAGATGTAATCCGAAGCAATTGAGACAATATTAATCATCTTATAGTTGTTCGCTTCCGCGTAATTTTCGGTTTTTTGAACTTTGGGGGCATCATGATTTCACTGGTTATGCTGAACAGATGATCAACACGATCTCAAGTGACTTTATGAGTTATAATGAAAAATGTGATCGCTGGTTGCATAATAGGCTGAGTCAAGGGACACATACCCTATATACTCATCAAAATTAAACTGATTATCGGATTTTCTTGAAATTTTCAGGGAATGAAGAACTACTAATGAGTTTTGATTTACAACATTTGTTTTATTCAATTTCGTCACCCATCCCGAATGCCCGCACCTTCCTTTTCACTCCACCCATCAAATTTTGTACAACCGATTTTCCCAGTGTTTTTGTTGTTTTTACCCAAATTTTCTTCAATTCTAGCTCTGTTTTTATAGTTTTGGGATGTTTGCGAAGTTCCGTTTTCATAATTGCCCAGAATTTTTCAATTGGACGAAATCCCGGTGAATTTGGTGGGTTCATATCCTTTGGCACAAAATTGACTCCGTTGGCTCGGTACCACTCCAATACGTTTCGAGCGTAGTGGCAGGATGCTAGATCAGGCCAAAACAGAGTTGATCCTTTGTGCTTCTTAATGAATGGCAAGAGACGCTTCTTAAGGCACTCTTCCGTGTAAATCGCACCGTTTATTGTTCCGGAAGTGATGAAGGGAGCACTTATTTCACCACATCCGCAAATCGCCTGCCAGATTAGAAACTTCTTTGTAAATTTCGATAGTTTCTTTTTTCGAACATCCTCCGGAACATCGAAATTCGACTTGGCAACGAAATATTCTTGCCCAAGAAGTTGACGGAAGTCGGCCTTGACGTATGTTTCGTCATCCATCACGATGCAACCGGATTTGGTGAGCAGCTTCGTGTAAAGTTTCCGGGCGCGGGTTTTCGCAGTGATGTTTTGTTTTTCATTCCGGTTTGGGGCTTTTCGCACTTTGTAAACATGTAACCCAGCACGCTTCATGGTTTTCTGCACAACACCGACTGACACCTTAGACTTTTTAGCGACATCTCGAATTGACATGTTTGGACGGTTCTTGAATTGTTGTACGACTTTCCTGGCCATTTTACTGTCCATTGGACCACCTTTACAACCACTCCCTTCCTTCCTTTGGACACTCAGACGCTCCTTGAAGGTTCTTATTACACGAGACACAGTTGTATTTGCAATTCCAAGCCTTTTAGCAATCCACCGGTGGGACGCCCCTGGATTTTGATTGTGAGTGCACCAAATTTTCTCACGGACAATTTCTTGTTTCGATGACATGACTGGAACTACTGAATGTATAACTATGAAACTTGGCAGATGTAAACAATACACTATGGATAAGATCTACTCAAATTTCTAGGTTTTTTACTCACACGATTCAAAAGTTACAGAAGATTTTCTGTGTGCCATTTTTATCAAATACACCCTTTACCACAACGTAGGTGGTATCAACAGCTCGCTCCCCGAGTACCAGTTGGCATGCAGTGACGCATGCTACGTTGTTTACGCCTTTACGTAAACCTGGCTTAATAAAAACACATTATCGAAGCAACTGTTCGACGACACGTATAATGTCCACCGGCGAGACCGCTCGTGACTCAATAGCAACAAGAAATCTCGTGGTGGAGTTCTTCTTGCCATGCGCTCAAAATTCAAATCTCGACTTCTGAAGCCTCCGGAAGACTCAAAGGTTGAACATCTTTGGATGGCGATATCTACTAAACCCGGGACTCTGTTTATCTGTGTAGTCTATATTCCGCCCGATCGTGTTAGCGACAGCAGCATTATCAAAAAACACGCTCTTACTTTGGATTGGACAGTGTCACAAATGGGACCCAGCGACAACATCGTCATCGTGGGAGATTTTAACCTCAACACGATTTCATGGAACATCGATACTAAAGGCTTCCGCGATCCAGACATTTCCCGTTCATCATTCAGACCGGCTTCTCTCTACTTGCCAGAGTATCGCCAACTTGTTCCGTAATCAGTTCAGTGGTGTCTTCTGTGATGAAATTCTGTCAATGTTCCCCGCTTGTTTGTATTTGGCTCTGCACTCACTATCAATGATGATGACAATGAAGGTGATTTCAGCCGAGAAGCAGATGAAAAACTCGGCTGGATGCGATCCTGATGGTATTCCTCCAATTGTCCTGAAGCGATGCCTTAACACACTCGCTGAGCCCCTGGCTGCGGTCTTCAATTTGTCATATGCTACCGGTGTGTTTTCTGAATGCTGGAAAGAGTCGTATGTTTTCCCAATACACAAAAAGGGATGCAAACGATCCGTCGCCAACTATCGTGGGATTGCTGCACTAAGTGCTGTATCCAAGCTATTCGAACTAATTGTTCTGCGAAGGCTGGTCCATGACTACTCACAGACTGTTTCTCCAGACCAACACGTCTTTATTCTCAAGCGCTCAACGGCAACCAACCTTACCGTATTTACATCGTTTGTCATCCGTGAAATGGAACGCGGTCATCAAATAGACGCCATATACACAGATCTCTCTGCGGCCTTTGAAAAAATGAACCATCAGCTTGCAATTTCCAAATACGTTCACGGGGTTCACGATCAATTGTTGAACTGGCTCGGCTCATACCTGACTGGTAGAACTATGTCTGTGAAGATCTCAGATTATGCCTCGTCCAGCTTCTCATTAACATCCGGCATTCCGCAAGGCAGCCACCTTGGTCCATTCCTTTTCCTGTTATATATGAAAGACGTGAAGTTGGTCCTCAGATGCCTGAAATTATCTTACCCGGACGACCTAAAGCTGTACTACGACATAAAATATCCAGAAGACGCCCATTTTCTTCAGCAGGAACTACAAGTGTTCGACGACTGATGCCGGATCAACAGAATGTCCTCAAGTGTATCAAAATGCTCAGCTATCTCATTTGGCCGAAAACGTGCGTTGTATCTCCACGACTACATCCTTCGAGGAATACGCTTTAAACGTGAAACAACAGTCAAGGATCTAGGAGTAATGCTCGACCCCAAACTGTCATTCGAGAACCACATTTCCTACATTGTGTCTAAAGCCTCATCGCAGTTAGATTCATGTTATGCTTCGCAAAAAAGACGTTTATTGTCTTAAGCCACTATACTGCTCTTTGATTACTACTTTTTTGGAGTACTGTGCTGTCGTTTGGTCCCCTTTCTACCAAAATCCAGTCCAGAGGTTCGAAACCGATCATCGAAGGTTTATACGCTTTGCTCAACGACATATTCGTTGGCAAGACCCTCGTAGATTGCCAAGCTATATGAAAGTCAGTGCAAGCTCATCAACCAGGAATCGTTGGGGGGAGGCGTATGGTGGAAAATCGTGTTTCGTTGAAGACCTCCTTCAGGGAAACATCGACTGTTCCACTTGACTTGGTCTCTTAAACATCAACACTCGACGACGAAACCTACGTTTACAATCTTTCTTGATTAGCCAGCACTCAAGGAGCAAGTACGGCAAACACGAACCTGTGCTAAGCATGTGTCGCGTTTTCAACAGCTATTATAATGTGTTTAGTTTTAATGTATCCCGCGATGTTAATAAGCGTTGTTTCCGAAGATGTATGTGTTAGTTATTGTATCTAATTCCGTTTTATCTAATTTTCATTGAGATGGACATTTTTATCTGTTGACGAATCAATAAATAAATAAATAAATAAATAAATAAACCTAATTCGTAATAATCATAAAGCTTTCCACAGGACGGTTTTTGAAGTAGGACTAAGTATTTGTTTTCTATACTGGTGTAAAATTTAGACAAAAATCGAATTTCAACCGTCATGAAAACAGGTCAGGTTTTGAGCGTTCATATTTCAGCCGTTTCTTTGAAGATATTCAAACACAATTGTTCCAAGCAATCGGAAATATTTCCGCCCATCGATTCCAATAGAGAACGTTGTTGTTGTTTTTGAGCCAGATACTTTTGAAAATTTTATATTTGTTAAGCCTTGTCTTAAAAAGCCGGTAGAGCGCAGGAGCCGATAAAGGAATTTTTTCGACTTCCCTTGGTGGAGTATCGTCCGTGCTTCACAATATACAAACTTGGTATAAGTATCGAAAGTTCTTCTTTTCATAACTGAGAAAGAGTTGTGAGATGGAAATCTGGCGCTGTTTTCTTCGAGGAAAAAAAATTGTCAGTTACGTTGCAGCATTCTCGCCCGTGCTGCATTGTTCTTCTCTACTAACTACTTGCATTCGCAGTTAAACCAGTCTTTTTTTCTGCTCTGTTCAGACGTATCAAGTGCTGCTATTTCAGAGCTATCAATAACGGCTCGAATATCTCTCCAGTCATCTTCAAGAGTAGCTGCGTCAAGCTGTTCCTATGTTGGGAGGGCTGCTTCCAACTGTTGCACATATTCCTCTTCAACTCCAGTTTCTCGATACATAGTAGATCAATGCTAGTACTAACTGGTACGAATCTGTATCTGCACTGCGGCAGGTGCGACGTTGATGGTATCTTAGAAGAATTTACCGTCGAGTAGAACAGTGTCGATTTTATTCCCTATTCGTTGGACAGGTAACCTTGAAGTAGCTTTATGGATGACTTTTCGGGAAGAAAAGAATTTTGAAATACTGTACTACGGGAGGCCGCTAAGTTAACGCATCGTTTACCGTTATCGTTAGATGTGGCATGCAGGCTTTTCGATCCGATCACCGGAGTGAATAAGGCCTCCTTTCCTACATGTGCGTTCATGTCACCAATGACGATTCTTTTGTCCCACCGCCGGCAGCCGTCGCACACTTGTTCTAGCTGCGCGTAGGACGCTTATTTTTCGTTATCTAGTCTCCCTCCGTGTCGGCAACAGTGCCTTGGATTTTCATAAAATATCCATGAGAAGTGAAAATGGTTTAATCCGAGTGTAATGATGATGTTTATTTTCCCAGTTTTCATGGTTACCGCTGTCACTTCTATGCCAACTGAATTTTATTTGCTGCAATGAATGAAGTCAGCTCTCAGTGCGGGTCAAAAATCAACTGTCACTGTTGTTTTGATTATCAATCGGAGAGCATGAATTTCATGAGACGAAATCTGAATATCATCTCATGTAATTTATTATTAAGATATTTTGAATCCTAATATGAACATGGAATAACCAGGGCCGTCATCATCGTTCCATAAGAATAGATGCTAGCAATGTTGAGCAAGAACACCCTGGACTGGTCTACCCATATTTTCCAATCCCGACGGGTAATTGGTATTCATTTTGGTTTATTGAATTTCATTTCTGGCATTTCGATATTCATATTGAAAATTAACCTGTTTACATAAATGAATGCATTTTAAAAATCGTACGTTCATTCTTCTAGTTACGATGTTGTCCCGAGTTATCGATGTTTTTGTTGTTAACAGAAGCTGATCACATGTAGAGCAAAATATGCTCGTTTGACTCAGATTCTGAAAGCTTCAGCACCATCTTTATTTCAGCGCAGAATTGCTAAGATACTGCTAGGAATATTTGGATCATATTTTAGTAGGTGGAAAAACCTTCCAAGTGTGCAAAAATAACCTCTTCACGGTTCTGGAAAAGCTTAATCAGCATAGGGGGCAAATTAATTGGTCAAAGTCGTGCTTCTGTGAAGAAATAATCGAATACCTCAGTTTCAGACTGATATTTGAAGGGAATCGGCTTAGTCTTTCGAAAGTGGAAGCCATTTGTCATGTTTCAACACTGAAATATGTTTGTCAGTACCGTGGGTTTTTGTCAAATCTGTCCTGCGAACTTCGAGCATTGTACGATTTGATAGGAAAAGATAGGTAATTCGAGTGGTCGTTTGTTCGCCAGGTTACATTCGAAAACAACAGGAAGATATTGATTACTAATGATGTGTAAAAATCATACGATCCGTCAAAAACCGTTAATTCTCACTACCAACGCGAATCCCTATAGGGTATGTGGTATTCGTTTAATATTATATTACCAAGAAGGTCGAGACCCCACTGTGGGTTTTACAACATCTACGTTATCTCCCGCGCAAGTGAAATACCGTTAAATTTATAAAGAAGCTATAACGATCATGTTTGGTTTCGCGAAATCCTATGAATCAGTGTGTGGTTCAGAATTTACCCTTGTTACTTACAGTTTGGCGTTGAAATAAATGTTCAACTCAGAAAAGGGATCGACAGCGGTCGCGATATCTCGTTTGCGTCGATTGGCAGTAATATTGTTGAACTATTCGTATCGCGTGGTTGACCGGTCCGGTAAATGTATTAGTAACGCTGGTGCCCTGTTTCGGCTATCCTTACTCATTCAAAATCGTATTAAGCACATGTCGGTGACCAAACATAACCTCAAAACTATGTTGGCCTTGAGGAAATCCAAGAACACCTAGTTCACGATACAATTCTAAATAGAGTCTATATAGAGCCACCTCAATAAGTTTTTTCGAACACTTAAGCCGTTCCTTACCCTATCTCTTCTCTTATTGATTTAGAGAAAGTCATAAATTTTCATATAATAGTATTGTAGTGATAATATTTTAATTTAAACCACTTAATTATACGGAGAGCTATTTCTTACTTATTAGTTTCATGAATTTGCCATTAATTTGTAATAATAACTGAATAAAATTCCTTCGTATATGCAAGGATAGCCAGACATAGTTAACGTGGAACATAAAATAAACTTAAATTTTCAAATCATTATCAGCTGAGAACTGCCTTATCTTATAGAACCGAACAACGGGCCAAGTTTGTAAATAATTCCAATTGAATCAATTCATCACCTATCAAACAGGTAATACACACTTGTTTGCAAAGTATTTCAACTGTGACAAGTGAGCAGAGCGGTTCGTTGTGATAAGATCCAACCGCCTTCTGATTCCAGCGTTGCGCGCATCAATTCATCATCAACAATCAATTGTCCATCTGGTCAGAGGAAGGGAAATCGAAGCACTTCTAGACGATGGAATCGTCTGTATGCGTGCGGTGCTTTGCCATCAGATAAGTGGCGTTGTCCATCATCAGGCATTTGATATATTCATTAAAAAAAAACTTTCGAAATACCCAAACGACGTTATCAATTGAGGTGATATGCGGTCATTAAATGCATTAATCTTAGCTCTTCCAAAACTGTCGGGAGACTGTCAACTGCGGTATCCGACGCTGTCGGTGCTGCTTTTAAAATTTATTTCATTTGAATGACATGTTTCATCTACGCCGATTGCTCTATCTGCAACATGGAAAACAAGCTTTGTATGGAGCCCAGTGATTAGTAATTATTCCCAATATTTCTCTACTTTGCCGTAGCTCGATTCTTCATACTCATTAGAAATTTAAATTCATAATAGGCCATACGACGAGGTAAACTGAAATTTTGGAGATTTGCCAAATATTTTCTGTTTTTCGTCAAACTTAAGACTGGATTAAGAATCAATGCGTCAAAGACAAAGTAAATGAGACTAGAGGCTCACGAGATTCGAATGCTAGCCTCCCACCACGAGTGCATATCCACGGTGATTAACGAGTTGGTAGAAGAATTTGTGTATCTAGGCTCATTGATGACCGCCGATATCTTTACCAGTAGAGAGATGCAAGGGCGCATTATGGCAGACAATCGTGCCTACTGTGGACTCTGAAGAAGTTGACAACACACTAATTAGA
The DNA here is from genome assembly GCA_034211315.2 of Aedes japonicus. Lineage (NCBI taxonomy): Eukaryota > Metazoa > Arthropoda > Insecta > Diptera > Culicidae > Aedes > Aedes japonicus. Next base: position 24,035 of record JASCZW010001793.1, read on the forward strand.
CCGTAGCCCTTTACGGCTACAGAAGCAATTATTGTGGAGGGCCAAAGTACCCTTGATGTCTTTGAAAGGTGCTGCGTACGACCTACGGTAGAGTGCAGATAGATGACGAAACGTGGAAGACTTGAATGAACTACGAACTGCATCAGGTGCTAGGAGAACCTCCCATAGCTCACACCGCTAAAATCGGTTAACTACGATAGCCTGGGCATGCCGTAAGAATGTCGATCGAAAGCCTATTTAAAATTATCCTCGGTAACGAACCAACGAATACAAGAAGAATAGGCACATCAAGCAAGACGATCAAGTAGAAGGTGTACTGTGGCCCCTTTGTAGACTGCGAGACTGGTGAAGTGCAGCCATGGACCAAATAGTATGGAGACAACCAAATAGTATGGAGGCCACCCTGGCCCTAACCTGATTTTTTTGGTGAGTTTAGTAATATGCCACCACTAAAAACCATCCCACACAATTAATTATAAACGAAAATGTACGGACTGTCGGGATGCTTATGCAGCACAGTACAGGGTGCTCAAGCCGTAAGTTACGATTATTGTTAGTTGTTTTTTATGTTTAGGCTACTTTCTTAAGTCTTCTTAGTCTTAAATATTGAAATTACATTTGATAGTTTCATCCAGCCCTTTAAATACTAGTCAGAGATCGCAAACACATTGTCGTTTGGCATTCTATACGTCAAACCTAAAGTCTGCTCCCTATGTTTGACGTTAAGTTAAGTTTAGCGTATAGAACCGAAGAAACCCTCATTGTCTAGTGTGACTCATTCGAAATTTTCAACTAGAATTAGATTCCTTTTTTACTAATCCGAAAACCCCCACCAACACCAAACCTCACAACGGAGACAACTGACAACCTCCAGAATTGTAAGGTGTCCCAGAAAGTATAAGCGCAATTAAAATTCAAGAGGAAGGAACAATTTATTTTAGGGATCTTATCTGCTGTTTTAAAATGTTTCCTTAGATATGGCTAGTTTACAGCCCAGGATCTCGTTTGGTTGGGCTTGAGAACAGTTTGGAGGATTGATACGTTTCGGCACGCATTGGACTTGTTGGCGACGTACCATGCTATGGTGTCTTTCGTGTAATGCACAGATGCCAAATCTAGTACCGCCAAACAATACTGAAGCATCATGCTTCCTGATAATTGATTCGAGCATTTCCGGATGTTTGTATCAGTCTTCATTTTTACTGATGCCGCAAACAGCTCTGACCACATTCCGCATTCCCAATTAGTTTGGCAAACCAAGGCTTTTTTGCCGAATTTCTTGCTATAAATTGACTTATCGGTCTGGCCTTTACGACTGGTGTAATATTAATCTCCCGAAAGCGTTTTATAGTCTAATTTTATATATACTTCATCATCGATGACAATTAACGCGGATTTTCCCTCACAGTAGACCGTCATACAGTTTCCGAGCTAGCGGTTTAATTATTGCAGCCTATTTTTCACTCCGTTTTGGCATCTTCTACTTCTGAAGGGATTCTATGCTTTTCAAGTTGGGCATGTTACTTTTAAAAGTTCCCAGAATTTCTTTTTTATTTGTAGAAGCCATAATGATCTTCCTTTCCGCCTTTCGGTGTGGTTGCAGACCACATTTTGGATGGTCCGGGTCCGCAAAGCTGCAATCCTCACCGGATGGCATTTTGAACCGCACCGATACTCACACTTTTCAGTTCCGCCAGTTGACTAAGTGGAATATTGAGAATAAAGCACACCATTTGGGCACTATCTGTTTACGCGTTTCAGGAGAGATGCCTCGCATTTTGATGACTTCATTGCAAAAATCCACAAAAATTTGTTTTTAAGAATATAAACAAAGACATACTGTGAAAATCAGCTATATTACGTCTTTCGTACAGTTGCGTGTAAAATCGTGCTTATACTTTCTGGGACACCCTTTGGCTACATGGGTGCTCCCAGACTCATGTCTCAGCCGCCTTCTTTATAACTCTTACGACAATGATATTGACAATTGTTCAGCAGAACAAGGCACGTTAAAACAAATTTCTGACGACAAAGTTGTTTTCCTTCTGTGGCGCACTTGCCGTTAATTGGCAAGGACCATTGCAAAATTCCTTAGATAACCTATCTGTTTAGCCTAGGAAGTTCTGGTTCTGAAAACTATCACTCAGAATATTATTCAAATTTTTAGTAAAAACACATTTGTAATACATACATTAATTGTTATGTTATGTATTCTCTGTGCGAGCACAGAAAAAAAAAATTAATTTTAACAAGCGCGTAAAATTTCCCCTCGTGTAAATTCAAGCTAAAGGAGCGTAAAAAACGATATTGTTTGCAATCTTTCATACAACTGGCTAGATTCAGGCGTTATCTGGCTCAAATTTACATGAAATATCCCATTATTTTCTGCCAAATCTAGCATTCCCTTTATGTGCATTAGATAACGCAGAAAATTCAGTGTTTCTTTTTATCTGTGTGGAGTAACGATTATGATGTAGAAGGAGATGTTCGCTCATCACCATGAGGCACCAAGAGTGAACATTAATGTTTTTGGCTAGAATGAAAGATGTGAAGAGAAAGTTCCGTCAGTGTGCGGCAGGCTGGAAATAGAACAGATGTTTTTATTTAGGAAAATTGAGCGAAAGGGCATGTATCTAGTGGTACTCGAACCATGGACGTCAATTTTTGCCTCATATCCCACTGCGGGGTAGGTTGTAGGACGGACCAAGTCCGCCACTGCAACAGGCAAAAATTGACGCATGGAAAGACGCTCATGTACCACTGTGGCTTGTATAGTTATTCTAGTGATCTATTGTGTGCACTCTGTTTATTGATGCGCACATGGGAGAGGAACTCTCTCCTTTTTTTGTGGGTTTGTTTTGATTCGCAACGACTGAGATCACTCAAGTTTTTCCGTCATACAACCTACCCCGCAGTGGGATGTGAGGCAAAAATTGACGTCCATGGTTCGAGTACCACTGGATACATGCCCTTTCGCTCAATTTTCCTAAATAAAAACATCTGTTATATTTCCAGCCTGCAGCACACTGACGGAACTTTCAACACTTTCTCTTCACATCTTTCATTCTAGCCAAAAACATTAAAGTTCACTCTTGGTGCCTCATGGTGATGAGCGAACATCTCCTTCTACAACATTTGTAATAGAAATTTTCAAAATTAAATTTGAAACACAAAATATTTTTTTCAAAGTTTCGCTCACACTCGTAACAAAGACAAAAAGAAACAGTTCATTTACTGCGTTATCTAATGAGCATGAGCATGACAGACCGACGATCAGCGGTATTTACACAAAGAACCAACAGATGATCCTCAATGTGTAAAAACTGGGAATCCCAAACTAAGGCAATACCGGCGTCGGCCGTGCCCGAATGCTGGTCAAGTAGGGAATCGGAAGGAACGTGTTCACATGATACTCGCTTTGGAGGAAGCCGAGAAATCCTCTGCACTTCCATGAGAAATCACTGAGATATTGGATAGTTGGGGAAGGTTCGTTTTGGTTAACGATACGCTGAGAGAAAGGCGCTGAATACGACTGAAAAGAGACACGCATAACGAAAAACCAAACAGAACAAAATAAATCAGGATATTAGATATTGTCCTCAAAATTTGGTAGAAATTAATTATTTGTTGCTTTGCAAACCAGCTCTCCTCGATGTCCTAAATCTGGGCCAAGTCCTGCTGGACCCACCGCTGCTGCAATCGGCCCTCGTCTATAACGAGCAGGCCGTTGCCGACGTGTCGGAAACCTTCCAGTAGTAACATCATATCTGCGACTAATACAGTCCTCTTGCACCGAATAATTTACAAACCAAACCTGCACACCCAATCAAAATTTGCTTTGGCACAGTTTTGGTACTTTCCTATAAAATATAGTTCTAGATATTGGCACTTTATTTCTGCTCAGATCTTCCGTCGTCAATATTTTTCCTCAAACGTAGCAATCGCCAGCTAAGTTTCGACGCAGCAGCCATTCATGCCGGTCGTTTTGAACGACCAGACAGCAGACTCAAGAATGGACACTTTTTATAATTCACTTTTTCCACTGCTATTACGTTGCGACCGGACTAAAAAATAACTGAAATAGTTCCTCTGAAAATCGATCGGAAATGGCCCCACCAGTAAGCAAAACCCGTTCGGGAGCACTTTGGCACATTTTTTATTTAAATTGCGATCGAAAACACGATTATTTTTCAATGTTCCCAAAATATTAACAATGACGGGGGAAAAGCGTCTTCTTCGCTCAAAAGCACAGCCTACTCTCATCATCTCAGATCCGGTTTACTTGCATCTGCTTCACTGTTTTATTCATTGTAGTTCGAATAAATTCAACCAAATATTATTTCTTAACACAAACACGAACTAATTGTATTCTTCCATAGCTTAGCTTAGCTTAGCTTGACTGACTGCACGTATCAATGGTTGCTACTTCGTGATTGATCAGAATCAGTGAAATTGCACAGTGAATCAACTGAATGGGGCTGGGAGTAACCGACCATTCTCACTGTACACGTTTCAGTGACTCAATTTCTTTAATAATCAATAACGGCGCCGGCCACGTCCCCGCAATCAGTTGGGAATATGAAAAGAAAGTTAGTGTGACCTTTGCGGATTAGCCCGAATAAAAATTTACATCAGGCTGATGTCTGATTTCAATGTCTACATCAACATGAAATTCAAATGTACATCTTACGTTGAACTTTAGAGATCAGATCGTTTTCGCTGTATTTAGGCAAGGTAACATGATGTTAACATCAGACATTTTCAAACAATTTTTTTCTAATCCAATGTCCCTTTGACGTCATGATTTTGACATTCAAATAAAATGTTTTTCTGATGTTTTAAGATATCAAAGCATATTGATGTTTTCAAATGTATTTGAATAAAACAGCACAATCAAAGGATTTTTGATGTTTTCAGATGTATTAAAGGTTATGAATAAACATCTTACACTGAAAATTTATTTTCGTAAAGTAGCTTTCACGCGTTTCGTAAACATGGATTTTGTACATAGAACAAATGTCTCGTATATTGTATGAAACATTCATAATGCTTTTTATCTGGTGAAATGCTATCATTACACATTTTTGTAAAATGCACGAAATGAACTTCGTGATGACCAGCCAATCGCTGTTTCTCTTTTATACCGTACTCATGTATGATGGTGTTGTGCTGGTATGGGCGGAAATAAATTATCTATCCCAAAATAAAAATCACAGCGCTGTCGTGAGCTATAACTTCATGCTAATTAATCAAAATTGTTCTCACGTGTCAGCGTGGCCTAGTGAGATCAACCACGGATTTAGAATCAGCACTTTTCAAATATTCAGGTTCGAACCCCATGTCAGAAACAATAAAAACAACGCTGGACAATTCCACGTGGTTGCGCTTGTTTTCGTCAATTACATTTTGAGTCGATAAAGTAGATCTGTCAGTCCTTCATGCAACCACCAGAGAGACGTTTCTTTTTAATTTGTGACCAAATATTCGTAGCTCTTTGCATTGTTTCCGTACAATGTACGAATGTTCTTTCTGTGTCAACAAAAGCTTCATGCTTTTGACAGTTGCGCGTGCAATTAATTACGAATGTATCTTCATAAAAAGAACAAATCAGTTTCGTTGCTGAAAACAACGAATGGATTAGTGAGTATTACTTTCGATTTTGTAATATAAACTAAAATTAACTTTCAGTGTACATATGTTTTCAAGTGTCGATTTTATCCAATAAAAGAGATGATGTATGATGCATTCAGATGTAGAAAAACGTGACGGTGTATCGTTTCCGGATGTTTTCAGTTGTAGATAATAACATTAAAACCAAATAATCTGAAAGCATCAAAATCACATGTTAGTCTAAGGTAAATTTTTATTCGGGTGTTGCATAAAGTACATAAAGTAAGCATGCACCAATATCGCCAAAACATATACAATTTTTATATTACATTTAATTCTAATCGCTTCGGATATGTTCCGATATTTTATGTGTACAACATTTCACATCTATAAGAACATGGATTTCAACGCAACGTGTGGTTGTTATGAGACAGGATGTATTCTGGCTTATTATGAATACAACATTTTACTTCACAAAGACCTTTGGTTCTATTGTAACGTTTCATTCTTATGTTGTAAGAAGTTTTCTAATGCTGTAGACCTGCAGTCTTTTACAGTAGAATGAAGTTTATTTCTAAGGTAACGGCCAATTATAATGTCATCAGATGTGTTTAGATGTCTTAGGTACACAACATTTCACACATACATAATGTAATTTTAGATTCTAGTTTTATAAGACGTGTTCTGATGTTAAATTTAACATCATCAATACGTTTGTTTTTAATGTGAAGTTTAAATATGTTGTATTTATATGTACTAGGGCGTTACTTTGAACTCTGAATACATTTAGAATACGACAACCCACATTCAAATTTAATGTTTGGAAGATGTCTGCTAATATTTTTTACATCACCATTTCTATTCGGGAGGGACCGTGTTTACCTCTGTATCCCCACAAAAGTCACAGGAAAGGGGTTTTTCTATGTTAGTAGGGTAGGACTCGATTGATCAGGATTCACCTTGATAAGTGATGTGATCATATAATATAACACTTACCAACTCTCAATTGCCTGAAAATCCCTTGCGAGCTCCAACTGGTTTGCGTTCTGCGTTTTCCGCGGTACCTAAATGATGCCTATCCAAAACGGCCAAGCTTGCCCCATATGGCATTGCTGGCGAACAAAAGTAGCATCGTATCTCGAACTTAACTCCTTCAACTATGAAACTGTATCTACAGCAATGCGATGTCGGTAATGGAACTGGTCCGTGGTGGAAATGGTTCACCAAGAGAAGTTTGCCGAACATCGGTGTTTGTAGGATACCGGGTGTCCGGAGAGATTTTCCCGAGTCCTCGAGTTGAGTTTGATAGACAGGTACAAGCCGGTTGAGCCAAAAATGGCTACGGAGGCAATACAGTTAAGGGTCAAACATGAATTACTCCGATAATAATTGTGTTATAATATCGGAAAACACAACGGAAGAAAATGCACGTCAAACTTGCTACCCCAATCTATTATGGTAATCTGAATAACTGAAAAAGTTCGAATCAAAAGATGTATCGGAATAAGGTGACGTCCAAGCGTATAGTTTCTTCATGACTAAAAAGACAGCCTTCCTCTTTCCATCCACGAGATCGTCAATTGCATTTTTCGACAACTAATTATCGATCGTCTTAGGAAAAACGGCAAATAAATCAGTAAAATGGAAAGCGCTCACCCGGATAATCAGCAACAATCAGCAAACGTGTACAAATCGGTTCGTTTTCCAAATTCGTTCACATTGGATTTTAGTTCTATTGAACACACAAATGATGTTTAGGTACGACTCTGGTCATAAACACAGCATCCACTATCACACGCGACGTTTATTATTGAGATTCTAATAAGGATAAATTTCATCACACAAAAAAAGTACTGGAAAAAACGTGACAGCTCACCAAAGCCCAACCGTTCGTGGTCAGAGCTTGCTGTGATCCCCAAACAGGAAAATAACTGAATTGAAGAGTAAAAATCGTATAAGAAAAACAAACGTAAAAATTTGATTGAGAGCATACTCTTAAAAATTAGGCAAATCTCATTTAATGTTCTGCTTTATCTAATGTACATAAAGGGAATGCTAGGTTTGGCATAAAATAGTGGGATAGTTCATGTAAATTTACGCCAGATAACGCCTGAATCGAGCCTCTTGTATGAAAGATTGCAAACATTTGGAAGTATTGGCTCCGTAAAGCTAACGCGATTGAGCCTCCCGAATTAACTAAATCGTCTGATAACATAAAAAATAACAACCGGTCTAATGTCCGTAACGGGGTTTCAAGAAAAAAGCTTCATTCCCATGAGCTTGCATGCGATGAACTGAAGCTTCATTGATTTAATTTTCGGACAGGTAGGTGTTGTATGCAACGCGAAAGCATCGCACCATAAAATAAACATAGATGCATGCGATGTGATTTTTATTCTTTTTTCGCTGTATCCCATGTGTGATTAGGGCATGTTGCTTTGACTATGTGCCCGATGATGTGATCTCATCAAGCTAAAGTTTCAAAACAAAACGGACGTTCTTCCTTGTTATGCCATAGAGAACGAATAAAATTACAATTACAATTACATTTTTGAGCTACCTATTGGTAAATTACAAGTGAAATGTGGAATAATTGTTAAAAAGTAAACATCGGGTCTATGGGACGATTTGTGGTTTAATTGTTTCTATCAATTCTCTATGGGTGAAGGAGAGGGGCAGCCTAGGGGGCAGCCTATGACACTATTCAACAACCTTTATAGGAATCATTGAAATCATTTTTTTCTATTCTGATTGTCCAGCTTCGAATAAATCTTTGTCTAATCTGTTTATCACTTTTCAAATAAAGTTGATAAGGAAAAAACCAGTCCTATACATATACGTATCGGAGTGCCCTGAGTGAATTGTTGTTTACGTTTGTAATCCAGAGGCAGACACTGAAAAGTATCTATTAACATAATTTTACCTTGACCACTGCTCTACTATGCTTGAAGAACGGAAAAGAGAAAAGAAAGATACGTTAAACGGGCCCACTTCACCTCGTTTTGTATCCAACCGCGTAACCAACGCTCGAAATAGATATGAGCCTACTTAATATAAATTTCACTAGTTCTCACGCGGAAAAATAAATCATAGCAACCGAGGGAAAAAACATCTTGATTCGAAAACCCAAATATAATTTACCAACTCAGTCACTGCTGCGGTTAGCAGATGGTTAACAATGCTTTTTTACCTTTCACAGATGCAATGCTGTATATTTGTTTGAGTTTCAGCTCTACCATTTACTTCTCGTATGCTTGATTGTGAAAAATATTTACGCGTGCTCAAATAATCACGCTATATACGCTTAAGATCAGCATCGCACATAATCGACCCATCGAACTTCGTCCCATTCGAAATGATGTTTTGCAAAAAAAAATCCAGAACGAAATGGATAAATAAAAATAAATTTACCTGATTCCCTAACTTCCTAATCTTTGTGAACTCTCAACTGTCTGAAATTACTGAACAACTCAGTAAGCAATACAAAACGTCAGTAATATTTACAGATAAAAATTGTGAAGCATCGTCAGCTACCAAAAAGTACTGAACACATAATCAATTAATATCAAGGTTCGATAAAATTTACAAAACCAAACATCAACGTTAACAAACGGCACAAGTTTAACTGATTTTGACGTTTTGCCCCAGCATTTGTCACTATTTTCCGGCAAATCAGTTGTTTTTATACTGAGCAGTAGAGCTGGCAATGACATTTTAAAGAATACAAATTACATCAATATATTTGTTCGGCAAAATTATTATATGAAGTACTGAAAACTTGTTGTTTTCTGACGGATACTTGTAAATCAATGCCATTTTACAGATTATTCAGCAAAATTAAAATTTTACGGATCAAACCTGTAATTTTTTTATTGAAAACCAACCCACGTATTTGGTGTGTACACACTTATGGCCGATTTCTTCACCTCCGCTTAAATTGTAAACCAGGTTTACCCATATAGTTGAACCTGGTTTAACGCTTAAGTAGAAGTGAAGAAAACAGCCCTTATTTAGATAAAATAAGAGGTAGAATAAATTGCAGAACTACCTTAAAATCTATTTTCTCCTCATAAAATTTTGTTTTACCACAGTTCTGAATTATTTTTTATCGAAATATTGGTATCGAATCGGAATACCGTGAAGTTGTTTTCCGCAAACCTCAGCGAAAACAGAACTCACCGAATTCAGCATAATGATACGAAGGATTTCGGAAGTTTAACACCTCGTGCGCACTACAACCTATATTACGAGATATAGAGTATCTTGATGTCTGCATCTATACAACTAGTTTTCACTAGAAATAACTTTCATGGCATTTGATATCAAGATACTCTACACTGATAGAAAGAAACCTTTAATTTTCTGCGTTATCTAATGCACATAAAGGGAATGCTAGATTTAGCAGAAAATAATGGGATATTTCATATAAAATTAACTGAAACTAGCCTGTTGTATGAAAGAGTGCAAACATTGTTGTGTAGCGCATGAAAGGTTGTAAACGATTTCGTTTTTTACCCCTCCTTTGGCTAACAGTAAAACGAAGGAAAATTTTAGGTGCCTGTTAAAATTCATTATTTTTTTCTGTGTATATCACTTAATATTGTAGTGCGGACGGGGTATAACGGTCTTATTTTTTCCCGTAGAGGTCTCAAACTGCCGGGGCCACAACATTCTCCAGAACCTCGGTCTTATAGTACGCGGGGTTGATTTTCACGTTTTTCTCGATAAACACCAGTGGGTTCTTCCCAAGCCGGGATACGGTACACCAAACCGTCACCGACGCGGCACTCTGGAATCGCGGGATGTTAATGTAAGACGCCGACAGCCAATCATTTTAAACATTGTGCGGCTGTTGCAAGACAAAGAGTTTCCCATCAGAAATCACGAACTCCTGACCTGCGTGCCGCGAAAGTATGAGTTTGGCTCTCTCCAGCCTCTTCTTCGTTGTAGCTTCCGTTATCTCGTGAACCTTACGTGTCTTCTACGGCTTGTATCCTAGGTCCTTCATCATGATTGTGTGGGCAGTCCCGATCGACACATCTAGACCAGCAGTGGTCTTCCGGATCGAGCGAATCATTGAACCGATGAACCCTCATCACCTTAATGACTGCTGGCGTCTTCACCGAACGCGGCCACCCGGATCTCACACGGTCCTTGGCCAAGATCGTATCCCGCTACCAAAGGATGGTGGTTTAGTTGGAATTCCGCTTCACCCCATGAGAACCGCCCGAATATGTCGCCGGCTCGCTCACCTCTCGCAACCAACTTTACTACGACGTTGCGATACTCCTTCATCGTGCGCAGTAAACAAACAACAAATGACCGCAAGTCGACACCGTGCGCGTCGGTTCGCCTACATATGAGGCTAAGGTTGACACCCTACACCAAAAGGAAGTGAAGCACTTAGTAAATAATGGTATATAACCCTCAACAATTTTACATTCAGCCTAATTTTTTAACACAAGGTAAGCAATCAAATAACCGCAACAAAATATACTAAATATTCATGACATAACATAGAAGGAAAAAGAAGGGACNCAGACAACATTAAACGAGCGAAGACAATAGAATCCAGCGGGTTATCATAGCCGTAGTTTGTCCTGCGGATATTGATGCTGCGCGTGAGATGCTTCGGGCGACCCCCTGTTGTACTACGTTAGAGCCGAAAGAGAGAAGAGAAGAGAAGTTAGTTGAAATAAAGTTTTTGTTCCGTACACACGCGTATTTTCATTTGGATCACCAGCGAATCTTCCGAAAACCAATTCTGTGAACATTTTCCGACAACATTTTGGTCCATTCGAGCCAGATGAACATTTGTGATGGTTTTTCGTTGATTTGTGGTGATATTCTGGCGAGATTTTGAGATTTCCACCGGTTGGAAAAGTGCTGGCAAAGTTGCTACACGCGCGTCGTTTATGAATCAGTGTGTGTGCGCGAAACATGATTGATCGTGTTCGAAACATGAAATCAAAGTGAAAGAAGAACCTCGAAGGACTTCTTAAACGTTTTGGAAGTATTTGTTAAAAAGTGCAGTGAAGAGTGTTCCCATGAGTGAGGAAACTCCACATCCGGACAGAAATATTACCCCGAGAAATCTCCTCGAAGCCTTAACCGGTGCTGAATCAAAAAACTACGTACCAGTGCAGCAGCAGAAGCAGGAACAGAAGCAAAAAGAAATGGAAAAGAAGCTGGATAGGATCCTCGACAAGCGCGATTTGGCGAAGGAAAAGATGTTCCGGATTCAAGAGCGGCTTGAACAAGAAAACGTCAGCATTCATTGGCTCAAGCTGCAACTCGAGACGCTTCGCCGATGCAATGATGATCTGCAGAAGTTGTATCTGGAGGTTTGCGAGCTTGTTTCGAAGGATCAGCGTGAGGAATTCAGAAAAGACTACTTTCGGAACGAGGAGATTCATGACGAGCTTTTTTTGCAAGTTGAAACGGACATTGAAAAGTGGCATGCAGCAGAAGAAGACAAGCAGCGAGGAAAAATGAATGCGTTGGCGCCTGCTTTCGTCTCGCAACAACCAGTGGTAGTGAAGAATTTGACACCTCATCTGCAGGTACCGCTGCCAACATTCGACGACAGTCTTGAGAATTGGTACTCTTTCAAGTGTATGTTCAATACTATAATGAACAGATATCCAGATGAATCTCCAGCGATTAAATTGTACCACCTAAAGAATTGTCTTGTTGGAACTGCTGCTGGTAAAATTGACCAAGACGTAATCAACAACAACGATTACGATTCGGCATGGAAGATGCTAGAGGACACTTACGAAGACGAGCGACTCATAATTGACACCCACACTCAATCTCCCTAAGATGACGAGTGAGACTGGTAATGAATTGCGGAACCTACTCGATACCTGTACGAAAAATGTGGACGCATTGAAGAATCGAGAGTTACCTGTGGAAGGATTGTCGGAAATGATCCTGATGAATGTCATTTCCAAACGGCTGGATAAAGAAACAAGGAAACTGTGGGAGTCGCAGCTCCCAGTGGATGAGTTACCTAAGTACACGGATATGATTGATTACCTACGCGAGCGAGGTCGAATTCTGCAAAAAATTAAAGGCTACAATGAACCGGGATCAATCGCTCCAACGAAGCTGAAGGCCAAACCTGAACAGAAAACCGCTCCAGGGAGGAACTTCGTACAAACATCCAACCAGTCCAAAGGTGCATGTTTCTGCTGCAGGGGTGATCACCTGATCTATAAGTGTGACAGTTTTCAAGGCCTCACTGTGAAAGAACGGTTCGGCAGAGTGAAACAAGCCGGCCTTTGCTTCAACTGCCTACGACGCGGCCATCGTACTGGTGATTGCAATTCGGACAGAACGTGCAAAACATGCAAGCGCAAACATCACAGCCTTCTTCATGAAGATAAGCCTCTAGCTCCCAAACCTCAAGCAAGCCAGCCACCTGCGACAGATTCCACCGAAGCAGAAGAAAATAGCGAGATTGCAGTACAAACACAAGGAACGGTAAACTGTGCCAAGTCGTTCATGCTGAGTGCTTCTTTCAACCGTAGAAGTGCTTGTGTGTAACTCCGAGAATAAACCAGTGATATGTCGTGCCTTGTTGGACTCAGGATCCGACTCAAACCTAATCTGCGAAGCCCTTGCGAGGAAATTAAACATCATCATGGAAAACGTCAACATTCCAATCAGCGGGGTCAATAACGCTGAAACGCAAGTTAAGTATAAGCTTCATACCAAAATCAGCTCTCGCGTTAGTTCGTTCACCGCATTTCTAGACTTTTTGGTAGTACCGACGATCACCACCAATCTGCCAATCATGAAGGCCGACGTACGCTCTTTGATAATCCCCGCAAGCCTAGTTTTGGCGGATCTATCGTTCTATGTTCCTGACGGAATACAAATGATCATCGACGCTGAACTATTTTTCGAGTTGCTAAAGGGCGGCCGAATGAAGCTCACTGGTGGAACACCCATGTTGGTCGAAACTCATCTAGGATGGATTGTCAGCGGATGCGTTAAAGCGCATCAAAACGATCCAAATCTTAGCGTGTGCCAATTAAACTTTGCCGACGAAAAACTTAATCGCACCCTCGTTATATTCTGGGAGTTGGAAACATGTCAGGAAGCCTTACCATACACGGCAGCAGAATAAGCCATAGAGAAACATTACGAGCGAACATGTTTCCGTGATGAAACCGGTCGATACACTGTCAGGCTGCCATTCAACAAAAACAAGAGTCAACTTGGTGATTCCATGGAAATCGCACGGACGAGATTCAATCGTCTACTACAATCGTTCGTCAACGATAGTAAGAAGATTCGATATACAGAATTTATGGAAGAATTCTTGGCCCTCGGTCATATGTTTGAAGTCCACGACAATCCCGATGGCTGCTATTTTCTACCCCATCACGCCGTTTACAAGGAGTCCAGCTCAACCACCAAGATTCGTGTAGTGTTTGACGCTTCGGCGAAGACCACGTCAGGTCTCTCGCTGAACGATGCTTTAGAAACAGGTCCGACAGTGCAAAACGATCTTTTCACGATTATCTTGCGAGTCTGCTGCTATCCTGTAGCGCTGACAGCAGACATACCGAAGATGTATCGGCAGGTATATGTCCACAAGGACGATAGAAAGTATCAACGCATTCTTTGGCTCAACTCAAATAATGAAGTGGGAACATTCGAGTTGAACACAGTAACGTACGGTTGTTCCAGTGCACCTTACTTGGCAACGCGTACATTATTGCAACTGGCGAAAGATGAAGCGTCCCAGCTGCCCATCGCAGCCAGAGTCATTCAAGACAACAGCTATATTGACGACTTCCTCACTGGGGCAAATAACGATCAAGAGGTGATTGAGATCTGCAAGCAACTTACGGATCTACTGAAGCGAGGAGGATTTGGAATCCACAAATTATGTTCCAATAGCGAAGCTGTTCGACGTCATATTCCGATCGAACTTCAAGAATCACTGCTAAACGTTGAAGATGCTGATATTAACTGTGTGATCAGAACCCTCGGTTTGATTTGGAATCCTAAGGACGACTATTTTACTTTTATCGTAAACCCACTTGATGATAGAGTGCCGAGTCCTATGCCTACAAAACGTAACGTACTTTCTGACATTGGACTTCTTTTCGATCCATGTGGCTACATCGGACCCATATTAACGATAGCAAAATTGATTATGCAAGATTTGTGGCGACTTAAGGTAGGATGGGACGAAGAATTGCCTGACGAGCAGTACCGTTTGTGGACAACTTTCCGGGAGCAATTGCCATCTGTCAACAAACTATCGAAGAAGCGTTGTGTAATTTATAGCGACGCAACCGCAATCGAACTCCACAGATTTTCGGACGCTTCCAAGCGTGCTTACGGGGCAGTCTTGTACACGAGGTGCATCTCCCCAAATGGAACTGCTAACGTTGAATTGGTTTGCAGCAAATCAAGAGTGGCACCTCTAAAACCAACGACTATTCCTCGCCTCGAACTGTGCGGAAATTTGCTTCTAGCTCGTCTTGTGGAAAAAACTGTAGCTGCAATGAAAATCTCTTTATCAAATGTGACACTTCACACAGATTCGCAAGTGTGTTTGAGTTGGATGAAAAAGTCACCGCTTGCTTTAAATCAGTTTGTTGCAAACCGTGTCGCAATAATACACGAGCTGACCCAGGATTACGAATGGCGTTATGTACCATCTAAAAACAACCCTGCGGATATAATCTCACGTGGGGTACTGCCGGCGGAATTACTCACAATGGAACAGTGGTTCAAGGGTGCTCCTGAACTGTGGTTACAGGATTCAGTACACGATGAAGACAACATATATTTGGACGACAACGATTTGCCAGAACTCAAATTAACGACTGTTGTATCTGCTGTATATCAGAAATCATACATCAATTTGACTAGGATGAGCAATTTTCGACGGCTGCAACGAGCATGGGCGTATGTATTGCGGTTCATCAAGAACGTACGCACGAAGGGTCGTGATACGTCCGATCTAAAGGCACAGGAAATTACTGAGGCAACACGAGTAATTGTAAAACTCGTACAGAAGGAAGAATTTGAGGAACTTTCCGATGCGCTGAAGAATGATAAGAAGACACTAAAGAAGTACAGAGGTCTTGCTCCATTCATCGACACAGATGGACTCATTAGGGTTGGCGGTCGTCTTAAGTACTCGTCAATTCCTTATGATGGTAAACACCAAATCTTGCTACCGGAGAAAAATCATGTGACTCAAATCATCGTCCGTCAGTTACACCAGGAACATTTTCATGTCGGGCAACGAGGCTTACTATCTATCGTTCGCGAACGATACTGGCCTATAAACGCGAAGTTGCTGATCAAGAGGATCGTTTCCAAGTGTTATGTTTGCTTTCGCCACAACCCACAGCCAGTGAATCAATTCATGGGCAACCTGCCAAACTATCGAATCACACCGGCACCTGTGTTTTCGAATACTGGAGTCGATTTTGCAGGTCCAGTTTACCTCAAGCAAGCTGGTCCAGGTAGAAAGAAATGTGAGTACAAGGCTTATATTGCTGTATTTATTTGTTTGGCTATCAAGGCCATTCATATTGAAGTAGTATCCAACTTAATGACCGAGAATTTCATTGGCGCGTTGCAGCGCTTCATAAGCAGACGTGGTATGGTAACAAGCATGTACTCCGATAATGGGACGACTTTCGTTGGTGCAAATCATGAGTTGGCAGAGTTGCGCATCTTGTTCGATAATCAAACACATCAACGAAAACTCAGCGATTTTTGTACTTCAAAGGGAATCCAATGGCACTTTATTCCTCCGCGCAGTCCACACTTTGGTGGTATGTGGGAAGCGGGAGTAAAATCAGCTAAACATCATTTGAAACGAGTAATAGGTGAAACCAGATTAACATTTGAGGAGATGACGACATTTTTGGCACAATGCGAAGCCATTTTGAACAGCAGACCACTCATTCCAATTTCGGACGACCCAAATGACGTCGAAGTACTGACTCCATCGCATTTCCTTATAGGGAGATCAGCATTGAGCATTCCTGAACCATCATATTCCGAAGTGAAGATTGGCCGACTAAACCGTTGGCAACACATCCAGTTAATGAAGGAGCATTTCTGGAAGCGCTGGTCAGCTGAATATCTGCATCATTTACAGTCCAGACCGAAGTGGCATAATGGTGTTGCCAAGATCGAAATTGGTGCTTTGGCAGTTTTGAAGGACGACAATGCTCCCCCGCATCAGTGGCGTCTAGGACGTATCGTGGAAACGCATCCTGGACAAGATGGTATAGTACGGGTGGTTACGATCCGCACTATCACTGGAGAATATCGACGAGCGGTATCAAGGATCTGTGTTCTTCCAACTGTTGATCCGATGGAATCAACGGGGGGAGTATGATGCTGCGCGTGAGATGCTTCGGGCGACCCCCTGTTGTACTACGTTAGAGCCGAAAGAGAGAAGAGAAGAGAAGTTAGTTGAAATAAAGTTTTTGTTCCGTACACACGCGTATTTTTCATTTGGATCACCAGCGAATCTTCCGAAAACCAATTCTGTGAACATTTTCCGACAACAGATATGGAACTGCAAATAACGGAGAATTCCGGAACCTTCGAGCAGGAATGTTGAACGGAATCTGTGTGA
Source organism: Aedes japonicus (assembly GCA_034211315.2). Taxonomy (NCBI): domain Eukaryota; kingdom Metazoa; phylum Arthropoda; class Insecta; order Diptera; family Culicidae; genus Aedes; species Aedes japonicus. The sequence goes on from JASCZW010001793.1 coordinate 41,277, forward strand.
GCAGTTCAGAGCAGTCTATAGTTCCCGTAATTACATCGAAGACGAATATCCGCTGCATCGTAACTCGTCTATCTGACAGTGGCTCCAATCCTATGAGCCTGCATCGGTCTAAATAGGGAGGAAGATTGACGGGGTCGTTCCAAGGCAGTTGTCTCAGCGCAAAACGTAAAAACTTTTTGTGCACCCATTCAATCCTCAGAACGTGTACTACGTGGTATGGAGACCAAACCGGGGCAGCGTACTTAAGAATGCTACGAACCAACGCGCAATAGAGTGTTTTCAAGGCGTAGATGTCGGTGAAGTCAGACGCGTGACGACGATGGAATCCCAAAACAGAAAAAGCCTTGGCAGTCATAATACTGATGTGCTCGTTGAATCTGAGCTTGGAATCGATGGTAACTCCAAGGTCGCGAATGGATGACACACGTTCCAGTGTTGTTGTTTCCATTTTGTATTATTGAATCATTTGTTTTGTTTCCACTGCGTTGAATATCCATGCCAATGCCACAAATCAACCGTTGCAATTGGTGCCAAAACCCGGCAACAGAGACACCGTGAAACATCAGGTTAAAAGTTCTCACAGAACTGTACAAGAGCAAACAGAGCTGTTTTAGTTGAAGGAGTAAAACGCTGCTGCCAACGGTGCAAGCAGAGCTTAGCTTAGCTTAGCTTGACTGCACGTATCAATGGTTGCTACTCCGTGATAGATCAGAATCAGTGAAATTGCACAATGAATCAACTGAATGAGGCTGGAGTAACCGACCATTCTCACTGTACACGTTTCAGTGACTCAATTTCTTTAAAATCAATAACGGCGCCGGCCGCGTCGCTTGCAATCAGTTGGGAATAGGAAGGAAAGTCAGTGTGACCTTTGCTGATTAGGGACCGTGTTTACCTCTGCATCCCCACAAAGCTCACAGGAAGGTGGTTTTTCTATGTTAGTAGGTCAGGGCTCGATGGATCAGGATTCACCTTGATAAGTGATGTGATCATATAATATAGTTCATTTAATTCAGGGGACAAAAATGATAACAATTACCTGTTTCGCTCCGCGTTTTTGAGAGCACTTAACAACTCTCAACTGGTTAGCGTTCTGCTTTTTCCGAGGTACCTAAATGATGCCTATCCAAAACGGCCAAGCTTGTCCCATATGGCATTGCAGGTGAACGAAAGTAGCATCGTATCTCGAACTTAACTCTGGTGGAACTGGTTTACCAAGAGAAGTTTGCCAAACATCAGTGTTTGTAGGACACCGAGTGTCCGGACTCCGGAGAGATTTTCCCGAGTCCTGGAGTTAAGTTTGACAGACAGGTACAAGCCGGTTGAGCCAAGAATGGCTACGGTGGTGATACAATTAAGGGTCAAACATGAATTATTCCGATAATAATAGTGTTACAAAATCGGAAAACACAACGAAAGACAATGCACGTCAAACTTGCTACCCTAACCTGTTATGGTAATCAGAATAACCGAAAAAGTTCGAATCAAAAGATGTATCGGAATAATGTGACGTCCAAGCGTATAATTGCTTCATGACTGAGAACAGCCTTCCTCCTTCCATCCACAAAATCGTTAACACACGTCTTGTGATCAAGGTTGTCAATATTGTCAATTGCATTTTTCGACAACTAATCATCGTTCCTCTTAGGAAAAACGGCACATAAATCAGTAATATGGAAAGCGCTCACCCGTATAATCAGCAACAATCAGCAAACGTGTACCAATCGGTTCGTTTTCGAAATCCATTTACACCGTATTTTAGTTCTATTCAACACACAAGTGATGTTTAGGTATGACTTTCTAATGAGAGTCTAATAAGGATAAATTTCATCACACAAAAATTACTGAAAAAACGTGACAGCTCCCTTATCCGGGTGCGGGGAGAAGCACTAAAAAACAATAAAGAGAAAAATCTGCTGACGCACAATTTATCTGAACAAACACGATCACAACACACTTTGAGTTAGAATCGATTAACTTCACAACGTTTTATGTTTAGCGCACTGATATTTCAGAATTTCAGCTTCTTCTTCAACTTCAAATATAAATTTTTATTATAAGGAAGACTACGCAGCAAAGGCAAAACACGCCAGCTTCAAAGCACAGCTTGCTGCGATCTCCTAAATTTCACATGAGTATGATTACTCTGCTGCCGACGGGGCAAGCGAGCGTTGATAAACTCTCTGGCAGACGATAGTAAGAAAGCCGCATCAGCTGGCGGTCCACCCTTGGCACCTTAGAGGAGCAATGATGAACCCGATGATGCCAGTGAAAGACACGACTGGACAGTATGTTACTGTCCAGCTGAAACGTTGGTTTAAGCACTTCGAATAACTTCTCCAAGTTACTTCGTCCAATCAACCATCAACATCTCGGTATGACCGGACAAGGGTGCGGCGCATGACTTGCGTCAACTCCGAGGCCCCATTACTGCAAGAGATCAAAGCAGCAATCAGAAGCATGAAATCCAATAAGGCTCCCGGGATCGATCGCATATCAGCAGAGATGCTTAAAACTGACCCCATGCTATCCGCACAAATGTTGCATCAACTACTCAATAATACATGCGACACCGCGATTTTTCCCGCAAACTGTATGCAGGGCACCTGAGCATAGGTCCCTCAAAAGAATGATCTGACTGTGTGCGAAAATTGTGGAGGCTTCATGTTCTCCAAATGCTGTGCCAAGTTATCGGATACTGGAGAAGATCGATTCGACTCTCCGGTGGTAGCAACCAAGATTCCATGCCGCCAGACCTTGCGTAGATCATATTGTGACGCTCCGAATCATCCTGGTGCAGGTCAACGAAATCCATGAGTCGCTCTATTTAGTTCCATTGGCAGCAGAACAGTTTTCAACAGAGCGCCATGTCAGGCAAAAGAGTCCCGGATTTAATCGTCAACCATTTCCAGACGCAGTACGGGGCTTTCACGTGTAGAATCCTGCATAACGGAGCCTTGTCCGACCCTATACTGTTTGCGGCAAGAATGCATACTATCGCCGCAACTGTTCCTCATCGTAATCGACGAGACCATCGGAGATGCTATTGACCGTGTACCTAACCGTGGGCTGCTTTAGCACACTATAACTATGGAGCACCTCAACGACATTGATTTCTCTTAACACGGTGCTCTGATATGCAGAGTTTGCTCAACGACATCATCGATAGCTCCTCTCCGGCAGGTCTCACCAATAATGCCAACAAGACTATCGTTGGAAGTCAACACGAACAACTCTTCCAACTTCGGGCCTGTTCATAAGCCACGTTGACTTATTTTTGAAAATCTTAGACCCCTTCCCCCCAGAAAAGCCTACGTGGTTTATGAACAGCCCCTTTTCTGTACGGGGCAAACAAAGAAGAAAGTCGGCAGTATCAAATGTCTTAGCAGGCAAACGGCGTAACCAAGAGCGACGGATCCAAAAAGCTAAGTCTGCTTTTACGAGTCTAAGAAATGTATGGAGATCAAACCGGATAGGTCATCGCCACAAATTTCGAATTTTCAATGGTGTTTTGTAACCAGAGAACACTCAATAGCAGCAGGCCTTCATCAACCGATACCTGAGGTATATGATTCGTGTCCGGTGGCCCCACAACTGAATCTCGAATGCTGAGCTCCATGGTCGATGTCAACAGAAATTGAAGAGCGAATGTGGAGGTGGGTCGACGAAAAATACGAAGGGGCAGAACCGAAATATGGAAGCAAGCGCTAGATTGAAAACCAGCAGGACATCGCAGCAGAGGCAAACCCTCCTCACCTAATTGTTACGCTAAATTTTGTGGGATTTCCACCAACAATAATTCCAGCAAAGAATTCATCCTAAAGACGAATTAATCCAAAGTCCGGCAAACTCGATCCCCGGCAAAGACCATGCAAAAGGTAACTAATAACCTTACCTCGGGCTACGCCAAAAATATATCGAGTTGTTGCAGGTGCCGTGGCGTCGAAGTCGATAGAAATCTGACCTGAACCTATGATAATAACACTCAAAAATTCAGTTCAATTTAATAAATCTCATATCTGGCCCGACTCTGGCTAATTTGATGACGAAATCGACTTGATGTCGTGTCAATTTGGAGTCCATATCGAGTCACGTGTTTTGGGCCAGATATTGGGGCAACTTCGGGTGACTGTCTGATAGAAGTCGTTGGCATTCCTGTTAGCTAATAATGTTCGATGGAATGTCAAAAATTGCAGACGAGTACCGGACAATTAAGCTTTTCAAGGTCCAAACCAAAAAGTTCTGATTAAGTTCGTTTCCTTTATCACACATCCTAACGAATATTGGGCATATCACCAATCCACTTAATAGGCTGGCTCCCATTTAATGTTGTAAAGAGTTTATAACGGCTCATAACTAAAGGAATCCGTTCTATCCTATAATATTGTCCAAGATCTTTTGACACGAAAATCATAAAAAATTGTATCATAGTGCTTAAACTACTACAGTAATCTCAGTTCAAAAGTTATAAGCACAAACTCACGTATAATTGCAGAACGAATTCGCAGTACTAATATCCAATCATCCGCTTTTCTTTTCCAGCATCGACAAAGTACCCAAAGTAACGTCGCCGGTGCTGGTGATACACGGCACCGAAGACGAGGTGATTGATTTTTCCCATGGGATGACCATCTACGAGAAGTGTCCCCGGGCGGTAGAGCCCCTATGGGTCGAAGGTGCCGGTCACAATGATGTAGAAATGTACAGCCAATACTTAGAGCGACTGAAGCAATTTATCTCGGTGGAACTGGTCAACTGACAAAAGTTGAACAAAGGAGGGGGCGGAGAGAGTGACGATGGCGGAGGCGGTAGTGGCCGAAAGAAACGAAGTGCAGACAAAGATAAACGAAGTAAAAATGAAGCGGAAGGTGTTGCGGAAATAGAAGATGTGCCGGAGGAGGACGAAAACGATGAAGATCTGAATACAGGTGAGTCGCATAACTTTTACTACTGACTGGCAATTCTAATTCACTCTCGCGTTGTTTCTAGACGACGAAATATTGAATGCATCCATAACGATTAGCTCGGTTTCGAACGTGTCGACAACGGAAAAGCTTCTCTAGCATCAGGGGTCGGACGCTGGTAGCATCGGTCATCTGGTTACCAACGTCTCGACGGCTACTGCCGCCGCCGCCGCCGCATCCCTTCCCAGCGCATCAATGCTGCCCCCATACTCTCACGATAGCAATAGCCACAACAATAGTCACAACAACAGTAAACGTAGTAATACGTCCGCTCGTAGCAGTGGAAACACCAAGGCCACGGTCCACATCAACGGAATCGCGGTCGATCACTTCCAACAGAATTCGGACGTCGACGAGGATCGAACATCCATTGCAGCCTGTCAAAACAGCGACATTCATGGATTCATATCCTACTCAAGCGACAGCAGCATGATTGAGCTGAACTTGAAGTTCAAAAATGCGCCTGCAATGAAAACATCATCAACATTTCCAAAGAAAACCTACAAAACCAGCAACAACAACAACAACGAAACTCGGAATCACCGTTGGCCATCGCAACCAGTTTGTCTTCTGCCGAAGGTTTGCTGAGTGAATCAGCGACAGGACACGAGAAGACTCGCTGCAGCCGCACGACGCCGCCGCCACCGCCACACCATTCAGCAAAGAAGGTAAAAGTAAGAAATTACTACAGTTGAACAAAGACAATTTGAATAGTTTAGTGAATAAACTGAACGATACGAATAGCTCATCCTCATCGTGTACAAAGTGTAGATTATCGTTAGATATAAACAATATTTTAAATCAGATCGTAAGCGATGGAAAAGTCAAGTATACAGCCCAGGCTAAAGCAAACGAAGAGAAACCGATGAAGATCGCTGCCAATGCTATCGACCTCCGGTGGTGCAGGAAGAGTGCAATCGAACGTTAAAGGTAGTAAACAAACTTGGTAGTCCCTCAAAGGCAGCCAGTTGGTCCCCGTTGCTTCCGTCCCCATGTTCTCCCACCCTTCCCCTTCGCCAAGCGCGTCCAAAGATGATCCCACTCGCCTTCAGCGACGCCACAGCGAAACCGTTGAGCGAAGATCCATCGGTACACAGCACGGTCTCAAATCCGGCTATCGCAAAAAACATCAGCTTCGTAAAGGTAAAACACAGGTGGAGGAAATCATTGTCATATCCGATGAATTTCGCAGACAATCATTGTCGGACCAGACGGTTAAAATCCAGAAGGCGAAGAAGTACTCCAAATCAATGGAAAGCATCGATCAGCAGGTGGACGAAAAGTCCGATAAAATTGGAGGTGGAGTGTTCGAGTGTTTCCACCTGGAAGAGGATACTCTCACGGTGGTGGTGGATTCCGGTGCGCCTTCGAATGGTCATAAAAAATCCAAATCCAAATCGGTAGACGATATCTCACTCGGCTCCAATCACAATGAGGAAGAGTTCTCTCCCGGTGGCATGCTTTCCAATGCTGCCAACAGCGTCGAGTTGGTTTTCATTTCGAACGAATTCGTCCAAAGGAAGACCCGCACCAGCTCCGATGTCATCATCGTCGATGCGAACAGAAAAAGCCTGAAACGAAGGAAATCCTCGACGAAAAACCTAATCATCATAACCGACGACTACCAGAAGAAATCTGCCACCGCTCAAAGCGACGTAAAGATCGTCAAGAGCAGTTCCTTCAAAACGAAAGACACACGCCGCAAAACTACCATCTCAAACTCGAACAGCTTTCTGACCTACGAGGAACCGTTTTCGCCGGAAACGCTAGAAAGCAAGGACATCGGGACGATGTTTGCCGAGGCGAGTGCAGCTGCTGCTGCTGATGATGATGCTGCATCAGATGCACCCAACTCCAAGTAGTAGTAGAAGTAGTAGGAGTCGTTCCTTTCATACGTTTGAACGCACAAAAATCCACAAAAAAAAACATTTCCTCCATCGCGCACGATGGGTGGTCACGAACTGTCACGCATGCAAAACCGTTAACACCTTAAAATGCGCACGGCTTGATGTACAGCTATGCTCAGACTGTGGAGACGGTACATGTTGTAAGGTTATCTTGATGACGATAGTTATCATAACATGTTTCGACTCCATATTCTGCGTGCTCCGAATTGTATGTTCTTTATTTTCAGTAGCTTTATATGTTCTTTCTGTTAAATTTCTGTTGCATTTCTATGTTGAATTTTTCGCTGTTTTTTCCTTATTCGTTTGTTGTACAGTCTTCCTACCTTTTCACTATGAATTGCGCACAAAGTATAGTTTCCAAACATGGCATTTTTGGTGAAAAGTGATTTTGAAATTGGTTCTAGGTTCTATGCAAGAATAGAAATACGTGCAAATCCTCAACAACATAAGATTTTGATTGTTACTTGAGTGTTTTAGAAACTAATGTCCTTTTGGGGGATTCGTCCAATTAAATGGATATTATAAACTTATCATAAATCGCAAAATGGCCGTCATTGTTGTCAAAAAAGAAAAATGCATTAATACCATTATACTTAATTACATTGGAATTATGTTCAAATTTACACTTGGTTTTTCAGTTGTGAACGTAAACAAATACTATCGTAGACATGGCAACAGGCGAGACCTGTTTATCTCCCAGAATTTGATTTTCTTCAGCGAAAAATAGTGAATCATATTGTTAGTTTGTTGTATAAGACATTTCTACTAAACAAACGGTTCCTTTTCTAATTCGAGTTAAATTATCGTAAGGTCGCCATCCACCGCTCATTAGATAAAGTCTCTCATTGATCCTTCAGCTTAAAAAGCAGATCGATTTTCTCCTTCTTTCATATCCTGCGCCTGTTTTTTCTGGTCTCTATCTTGTCTTCTTCGAGCCTTTTCGATTTCTATCACCTGCTTCCTCTTTGCTCTTTCTGCGTTAAGCAGGGTTGCGATTTCTCTGGGGATAATCACCCGGGTGCACATTTCTAGCTCTCTTTGTAGAATGAGAATCTCTGTTATAACGAATTCGTTTTTGAACCTAGGTTGGAACCAGTTCCAACCTGCGATACCCAAACTTATTGTCAGTGCAAACCTCAACCCGATAGGAATTACAAATAAAACCATACACACTGACGTTTAACACACAACAAGCCGATCCAATTTTGATACCCGATCCAGTTTGGAACTGGATCAAAAACGGTCTCCACGGAGATTTTTTTCCTGACACCACTGCTTGAGCGTGCATACACTCACTGCAGTGTGAACGACGAAGAGTGAAAGAGCAAAAAAGGGCTGCCGCACTGACGTGAGTAGAACCTACACTCCCTTCCATTTCACTCAATTTTGAGTACAATTGTATGCTATCTCTTTCCCTCACAGGAAATGTTTACTCAATTTTCGTAAAACTGGATCTACTAAAAATTGAATTGATCCGCTTTTTAACGAAATTGAGTAACATTTCGTGAGAAAGAGATAGCGTACAATTGTACTCGAAAAATTGGAGTGAAGCGAAGCGGAGTAATAGATCTTTACATAGAAAAAATGGCTGGAAAACGGGATGAACTTTGTGAAATAAAGGCCTCGAGATAGAATAGCGTCGGTAAAGGCACGGAACTACCAGTCCGGAGGGGATGGTTTAACTCCCAATCCAGTTAACTCTAAAAAATCTCGACTTCACTGGGCATAAGATCATTGTGCTTGTCACACAATATACAAATTCATGCATTGGCTTCGAAAGCTATCAATTTAATAGCTGTGGAAGAGAGTCTGACAATAAGCTAATTGCGATAAGCAATAAGCTTGGATATGCTGAAAACAAGAAGAACGAAATCAGTAACATTGTAAAATTGTTCAAATTCAGGTGTTACGGTATAAAACTAACAATGAAGGTTTCCACTGGAGTGACTCTCCCCAGTGGGCCTCTTCAGTGCTCCTCAGAATCACTTACACGTTCCGCCCTGCTGTGTGGTGAGGGTGCAGAGCATGACACTTTGGTGTCACTCAACTTGTGATATCTGGCAGATGGTGGAACAAAACAAAAATCTCTCAGGTAGGTTGCGTTTGCCAACGTGTGGAGTAGCTTTTCACTGAGCCGCATGCTGCCACCGGAAGAGAATGGCATCCCTGGCGTAAAGTTAGGCATGAAAGAGTATGACTTGTGGCTATAGCAAAGCACGAAATGCCTGCTTAGCCCGCGATACCTTCAGTGATTCCTGCGTTTGTCGCGGATCTGAAAACACGTCCACAAGTACAGCAGTTTGCGTGACATAGGGGTAAGCTCCCAGTCATCTATTTTTGGGTGGGCTATAATCAGAGAAGTCAATCATATCGCTGTTTTACTCACATGAGTAAAGTCAGCTCAAGTGCGTCAAAATCCGCTGCCGCTGTTTTGATTATTAATCCAGTTAGCATGAATTTCATTTAACGAAAATCTGAATATCATCTCTTGTGATGATTTTGTTGTTATTATTAAGAGATTTTGAATCAAATATGAACCGTAGAACAGCCAGGTCGTTGGACAGGAATACCATGGACTGCACATTTACATGAAAATTGGTGAATTTTACAACGGGACGTAAGGTCATGACTTGTAGAAGTCGGGGAACGTAGAGAACGATTTCGTGTAAGAGTGTGTCTCCTGAAACCGCCAGCACTACCGCAATTTCGAGCTACAGATTCGCAATTCGACGCTTTGCAATGTCGTCTCAGGAGACGAGTAATGAAATAGCATGACATTTGGTAGTAAGGTGAGCTGCCCTTGCATATTTTCCGATCCCGATGGGTAATTGATATTGCAGGTGTGATGTGATGTGATAGCGAGGCTTCCATCTAATGTAGCATATGTCACTGGACTGGCGCAGCCTAAGCGATTTGGTCGGAAGGTTGTACTGTGTTAAATGTTTCATCAATGTTCCTGTATGCTGGCTGGAAATCGTATTGAGGGCCCGTAAGCGAGATACGCTTTACTCGCAACCTAAAGCTACATGAAGTCTGGAGAATGTGCTTCCAGAAACAAGTTCGCATACACCACACCAAAAACCGAGACCCTCGTCTAGTAAAAATTCCCATTAGATAGGAGGAGGAAGAGAACCCGCCCTTCATTCACGAAATGTTAATAACAGCAGAAAGTGTGGGCAGTCCCACTCTTCCTACCCCGATCAGCTTCAATCGTGGTACTCTGATGGTCCTCCTCCCCATGTGATGTTACACGTAAACCTGCCAGGAAAAAATCAGAGAAATGACACATGACATTATTAATATGACCTTGATTTTGAAATCATCTTACCTGTGAAGCTTGTGATGAGCTTGTCTTGGCCTCACAGGCTCCCTACTTACTGCTTCAGCCTTCCTTTGATGTGGGGCCCATATTATCGTCTCGGTGCTTCTGCTTTTGAAGGGGGCTGACTCTGGTAGCACATGTCGAGACTCACAATGTTTCATAAGACACCGCTCACGGCCATGGGATAGGAAAGAGAACATGGAAAGGAGAGAAGCATTAGTAACTGGTAACATGCTATGCGCATTTGAGATTTTCATTGATGATATTCTCACAACGGCCGTTCAGAATGGTTCAACGGATGCATATGAGAGATCATTTCGATGAGTTTCACACGTTTACTCAGAAGACAAGCAACATTTGAATACGTGCTACATTTGGGAATATCAGGACAATGATCCCTCATCGCATCTTCAAGTTGTCATTTCAAGCTGTCCATTTGGTTCAGGCATTCCAGGATGGCCACAAACTCAGGAAAATCTGGAAATGCGGGAAAAATGTGGGAATCGAAAATCATCGTGAAAAATTCGGAATTTCTATCATATGGAAAAAACTTTACTCTCACCTTTTTCTAATGATTTGAGTAGCGTTTTTGTAATCTACTATGAATAAGGGGTTTTCTGCATATCCAGCAGACGATAGCACAGTGCTTTATGGATGGCCAGGCTGTCAACTGGAAGGCGCTTAAAAAATTGACTAATCAGGGATCTGCTAGTCAGCCCTGCAAATCGTTAGCTGTGGCTTGAACGACGTACATTTTTATTTTACTTGTCTGGAACTACTTAGGTGATCCTTTTGATTGAAGCATTGCTATTGTATGCATGACTGTAAATTTTAGTGCAAAGATTAACTTTGCAAGTTTGTTACAATATTTTTTTTCTTCTTTTTATATGCTACAGGAGTTCCGTCAACCTGGGGTGGTAATACTGCTGTCATTTTTAAAATATCGTGAAGTTTCATTCCATTTGTATAATAGACAAACTTTTGTTACTGCAGTGGACAGAAACCTATGGTGCGAGTCATCTTACAGCAATAGCAAAGACACCAAATGCATCAGACATTTTTTGTATAAACGAATGCATTTTAAAAAAGAACCTGTGCATTTTTCAACCCCTGTTAAATGGACTCAATATAAAATATCGACCAATTGATGCATGATGATATTTTTGATCTCTGGAATTACCCATAGGAAGTTTTAGATAAACATGATGTGAAATCGTGTTTTTTTTTCAGGTTCACCAGTTTTTCCACTGAAATGTTGCGAATTTCGTTGGGTGGAAAATGAAGAAGTTGCTAGAAGAGCGCACAAAGTCTGGAAGCAGGAAAGGAAGCTGAAGGAAAGTCATCCGAATTGCAAAAGGTGCTTTTTGCCAGTATTCCGATTAAATGTGTTCGCTGTTGTGGTTAATGCGGTAGACGATAATATGTTTGGAATCTACAGCAATGGTCGAGTCGTTTCCCAGACCATAGCAGCTTCGTTTCTTTTTGAGAATTTGACGGGACTAGTTAGAGCCGCTATTGAGAAAACTTTTAAGCCCGAGCCTCTGACAGACAAAGCAAAATCGTCAAATGAAATAGAATTGACGGAGAGTAAACATTTTCGACAATGCCGTTTTTTGACTGTCGTTTTTTTACTGCGTTTATTGGAGAAGGTTATTAACAAATCTCCATTAACATACCCTTTAACGCTTTACTTGATCTGCATTTATCATAATGGTATAACTCACTTCACGGACACAGCTAAAAACCGCCTGGAGATGTGCCTGGGAACGTTCGTAGATAAAGACCATTTGAGCGCTGCAGTTGCTGACAAAGTGAAAGAGGGATTTGAGCAGCTGTGCTCGATATAGTCTAGAAAGACGTTACTTGCCGGATTTCAGAGAAAAGAACAGCGTTTGGACAAATTTTGGCTACAACTGATTGGTCATGCATAGGCGGAGCAGACGAGTTTGACAACATTATTCAAAAAAAGTGCTCATTCGTGCGACAGGAAAAGGCAATAATGGAGCGAGGAATTTCAATAAATGAAAAGTGACAGATGATTGTGGACCCAATTGAAAAGAATTTGGTAACTAGAAATTAGAAGAAAAATTTGTAATCTCCATTTAATTCGAACTACCTTTGCTTATCTTCGACAGATACGCGTATTTCGTCTACAATGTGCAGACTTCTTCAGTGTCTCGTACTAATAACTCGACTTGAGTTACAGCAGAGTTTGGTAGCTCAAAGAAATGTCTACGAACTGTCAACGACGTGAAAATCACGAAGTCCTTGGTACAATATGCACGCAACAATCGTGCATCATTTGTACTCGAAAACCTCGAATGCTTTACTATTTTTCTTCGATGTTTATGCTTCTAAAAGTTTGAAAGATGATTTTCATAGAGCGAATCTTGTTCTCGTTTGCAAAATGAGAGTCCAAAGTAGGTTACGCAATACGCAAGAAGCCCAAAATGCGGGTGCTATCCGTCATTTTGCCTAAATGAAACGAGTCAGAATTTCAGATTGAACAATTTCCTCAAAAACTTCAAAAATATCTATTAATCCCATTTATATTATCTCATTCCCCAGTCGGGAAAATTAGGCAAAACTCCCGGAAAAAAGCATGAATTTTTAAATTAAGATTCTCTGCCCCCTGATGTTCATTCCACGGATATAAACCACTTCTTTTGAACCCAGTTTGAATCACAATTCATAGTATCAAATTTATCGAGAGACATGACTAGAAAATATCAGCTAGATCACTCCGGATTACATTACCAGGCAGCCGGCATTTATGTGGAAACAGCACAAGCGGTGGAAGCAGTTTACCATCCACACTGACTGTATAGAGAGCTGTATCGCTTTCTTTTTCACAGTAGATGTGCTTGATGTTGCTCGATACCGTGCTAGGATGCTGGGTTTCCGGATCGATATTCCAGGGTGACGCTTTAAAAACAGCTAGCCTTTTTTGGGAGTAGCCTATTTTGTGAGTTGTACGAACTGTCCTACGCTGATCCAAAGCAGTTTCAATGAAACAGAAAATCCCGCACGAACGAGGAAAGAGACTCATCCAACGATTTTCAGTTCTTCTTGATCTGTCAACACAGACACTTTTCCGGGTTTTGAGCCGATTGGATTTTTTTTCCGTAGCTTGTCCCGAAGGGCTCCAGCTGGTATTCCATACTGCTGTGCTGCCTGCCGGATAGGCATACCAACTCCAGCAACTTGCAAGACATTTTGCAAATCGGTCTCGGTATACAATTTTTTTCCTTCGAATTACATAGTACGTACCTAGTTCTTATCCGCCGATAAAATTTACAACGAAAAACTACACAAACTTTGCTTGTAGAACGTAAATTCACAAAAGCCACCTTTGATCCGCCATATTAAAAACAAAGACAAAATGACGTTTAGCGGAGCGCACTCTAAGAAAAGTATTTCTTACAAAATAATACGAAAGACACACAAAGAATTCTTATTCGAATAGAAGATATTGACTTGTGGCAAAATATTTTACACACTTGTGTTACAATAACTTACACGTTATTTAAAAGATATTCACTTTAAGATGAAATGAGCGCGGTGAATGAAGGTCGAGCGGTGAATTTTGACCTTACGGTAACTCCTGAAAGAGAAAATAGGACGCTAATGTCAATAATTTCCTTCTTTTTTCTTGGTATTCCAAGCTAATTCCCGGCTATCAATTCAGTATTCTAAATGCACTTCTACAGTTATTGCTTGACTGCTGTTAATATGTGTTTGCTATTTTTGCAGTAGTATTATTGTCTATCAAGAACAATCAAACTTTATTTCAGTTGAAAATTGTTCATCCCTATAAATTCATTTGCTAGGGCTTAGTCGACTGAGCTAAGAGAGAGCATCTCACTCGTAAGTTAATTGGTGTTCTATTGTTTTGTAAAAAAAAAAGACTAACATACGTTGTGCGTTCAATAATTCTGACTGTTAAATTATCGTTCTGTGCTAATTTCCTTCGTTGTGTTAAATCAATACGCAGCTGTGTTTTAAATCAAAAAAAAATTGTTTCCTGGTGCTTAATTTCCAAAATAGATACATGTGAAAACTGGTATCAAGTTTTTTTTGTAGATTAGAGAAAAATAAAACATCAACCTTATCCTAGCAGCGATAATGGCTGACTTGAGAACTAAAACTTGACTGATTTAGCTACGAACAAAATATATATCAAATCAATCCTAGGAGGTCTCTGATATTTTGCAAATCTCTCAACGAAAAACCATCTGGGTCAAAAAAGTAAACACCCTAAAAAGCACAAAACAATGGAAGTAGTAGTTAACATTAATGCACATACACAAATCATCACCGAATGAAAAAAAAAATAACAGACCCTAACCTTACCTAACATGCATTTGCACGTTTCCCCATTGAGAACCATCAAACAACAACACACACCCCCCTCGCACCAACCGTAACCCATGTTCTGATAAATCTGACACCATTGTTGTTTTCTCCACCTTTATTACAGATCTGATCTGAATTCACCTTATTGCCGTCCCATGTAGCACAAAAAATAAACAAGCATAATATTATTGCTAGTAACTCTTGTATAACGCAGATTCACATTAATCGATTGCCCAAATTGGTAACCATTCTAACGCGAGAATATGTATACAATATTTCTCCTCACCTGATGCTTCCTACTGAGAAGTTATTTTAAACTGTACACACTTCACTTATCAAACGGAAAACAAAAAGAGAAAGAAATCCCCAGTCCCTAAATGCAGTTTGGTTTGTTCGTTCATTAGTATGTACCTGGGAGAAAAAAATTGTTAAGAACATTAATTAGCACGAAAATTTCCGTTTCCTGTACACAAATAATGTTGCATTCCTCCTTTTTAGCTAACCGTAAGATCGCCGTCCACCGTTCGCTCACTCTGTCTGCACCGCTCATCTTAGTTATCCAAACTTCCTGTGAATAAATGACCCTAGTTGTACTTGTTGTACTGCATTTGGTATGTCTAGTAGTTAATAATGATAATGAGTGGTGAATGAACGGTGAATAACGATCAAACGTTATGTTCCTTTCCTTCAAGCTGCTATGTTCTATTTTATCTTTATAAAAATATGCATTTATTTTCCTTGTGCACAAGAAGGCGTTGATACTTTCCCTTGTTTCCTGTGCCATCGCTATCTGCTAGGACCCCGTTATGATGTAGCTCATCTTGCATGAGCTGACCGACTGAACTTCAATCCTTCCTTTCGCAAGCGAAAGCATAATCTTCCCTAGAAGCTCGAAATAGAAACAGAACAAACAAGTGAATCTGTTCTGCTGCATATAGTCGTACAAGGTCGATCACACAAACACCGAAATTTAGAAGAAGTAATATTTAACGAACGCACTCGTACAACCAAGGACTGCATAAAACAAGTTAATCAACCTTACTGCAAAAAACTAACAAAAATAATAAATTGTGACTGTACTGTAGTTGGTAAAAGTAGACAAAAGAGAAAAAAACCACTTTTGTCCCGATTTTTGATCTTCGAAATTATTATATATATACACAACATAACCGACAATTAGAAAAATTTAGATGACTGAGAAGGGCTGAAAGAAAAATGAAAAATGTCGTATCTTGTAGGTTAAATTGTATGCAACATATGGTAAAATCTACTAACACTTAATCACAAAGCAAAACAACTTTAACAACCGAGTAAGGTGTTGATGTATAACCCCAAAAATCGACTTCATCAAATTTCCACTCAAAAGAAAGTAGAAATAAAAAAAATCAAGACAAGCATCAAATACCCAACCAGTTTCCGAAAAGGTGTTCGAATTTCGAATCCGAGTGTTTTCCTCTCTAAGTTGTGATTTTGTACCCGTTAGTAAGTGGAGGAAAAATAATTAAAAAAAAAACACCCCGTGAGAAAGAATGCAAGCGAAGGTATGTCTCGATGAACCCTCGATCCCCATCTTCCACTAGTTCCCACAACTTTCCACACTGAGAGTTTCCTTTCCGTCGAGTGAAAAAATAAAGTATACCCTTCGATTAAACGAGTACGTATGTATGTGTGTAATGATGGTATCAGACGCAAGCAAAACGAATATTTAGCAATTTATTATTATTATTATTACTGTGCGGAAGAAGAGGAAAAAAAAGAAAAAGTTTTTAAAATTTATTATCCAATTATTAGTCCAAGTGAAGAAATCCGAAACCAGACTATTATTATGATTATTTAAGTGATAAAAATAGTATATATTAGTTGTCATTTGTCATAAGAGTATACAAGGCAAAAGAAAGGGGAAGAAGAAACAGTGATGAAAAAAGAAAGTATAAGGAAATTATATAGAATCAACTGTTATAAGAGAAACCCAAAAATAGGCACAAACTGACTTTTCTATATTAGTATCACAGTCCTACGTACAAACACCCAGCAAGGAATAGCAGTCCCATGTGAAAGCGAACAGGAGTCAAACATATGGCTGTTATACCTGTTATAACCCAGATTTCCCAGAATCCTAGCGTTAGCTGTTTAGTGGAAATTACAGTCTAGTTACAGATTTCATGTATGGCATTAGCAGCGGCTGAAGAAAATGAATTTACTTTTTGGCTCAGAAAGTACTAGCACATCGGTCCCAAGCTTAATGATTCGCCTCTAATAACGTAACTCACACAAACACACCCTCAAATTCGCGTATTTCGTCTACAATGTGCAGACTTCTTCAGTGTCTCGTACTAATAACTCGAGTTATTAGTGTAGACGAAATGCGCGTATCTGTCAAGATAAGCAAAGGTAGTTAGAATTAAATGGAAAATACTAATTTTTCTTCTGATTTATAGTTACAGGTATTAAATTAAACAGCTTAAACTCTCTAGGATTCCAATCCACTGCCACTCGAGAAACACACGTTCTGTGTTTTAGTAACCTGAATAATTTTCATGTTTGGTTGAAATTTGTGTTTCATTTGATGCCCCTCGCCCCTCCTTCCTCAGAGAGAGGAGGGGTCTCAAACCACCATAGAATCATTACCTTCAAAACTCTCCATATGTCAAATTTGGTTCCATTTGCTTGGGCGACTTTACCCTGGGCTCTGGCAAAACCTTGAGGTAGTTTAACTTCAACTACCAGGTCCCAGGGCTGGTCTGGTTCTTTACCATTTTGGAAAGAAGCACACTAGTGTTGCCAGATTAGTGATAATGCAGCCCAAAAATGCTTCTGAAAATCCGCCAGTACGTCCTTTCGGCAAACATTGTTATACTGAGATAGTGATCGATGGTCAAGTACAGGATTTGCGAATAGTTGGAATGCTGCACTTGATCATATAAACGCAGATGAAAAACCTGCATAGTTTATTATCACAACCTAGCGCACTTTTGGAAAGCATTATCACATAAGGGAACCTGTTCCATTATTCATCTCATGATCCATTATTCATAATATTCGGAATTATAGGAGTTTGATGTATGAACCAATTTATTCCTTTTGTTATTAAGTTACTTCCAACTTCCAAAAATAAATAACATTAAATTTAAATAAAAAGTTAGAAATCCGATGGTTACGCGTCGATTTTTCGTTTTCAATTTGCGTGCATTGCTAAAAGATGAGATGAAAATGGAAATGGTAACCTAAGATGTTATGCTTGTATCAAAACTTTCTACCGAGAGGCGATTTTGCTTACTTCATTCTTAGTTTTGAAGCAAAACGGAGCTCTTTCAGTGCGGTTCGGCAATTGAAGACATACTACGTCATCAAGAAGAAGTCCTGTTGAAGAATTTCAAATAAAATTCAAGACAAAGCCCCCGAAACTGAACGAAAAATCTCTGGTTCTAACTAAACACTCCAAGGAACGAGTGAACTAGTCAACAGACGCAAGTTAAAAATAAGATAAGTAATCCCTCTCAATATTTTAAAAGCTTTTAGGTGCGCATTGACAATGGACGATTTACCTTGTTATCAAAAAGAAGTTTTGCTAAGGAACTCAAAACAAATTTCAAGAGAAACTCGCGAAACAAGAAGCGAAAATCATCTTGAAACGAGATAGCAAGCTCTGAATTCTAGTAATATCAAGCAAAACAGGTATTTTGGAAGATATCGTTGACAATTAATCACAAGGTAATTGATTATATTTGTAAATGATTGATGTATACTCTTCTCCCTACAGCCATACATACCAACAATTATCCCCCCCCTCCCCAATCCTGTGGGTAGTGATGCAATATCATTGTACACTTCTAGTGTGCACTAATAGTGTATCCCGCAAAATTCAAATCCCCCATGGGAAGAAACGTTGCGTAGCCCATTCAACTATCCCCTGATGTATTATGTAAGGTTAGAGTTCTTGTACTCAAACTGGTGACCTGGCGCCTCGCCCCCTTATACGTCAATAAAATAAAATAAAATAAATTTGCTTGGTCGACGTTAATCCTCGTGCCACTGTAACTCTTAATCCGAGGAACCCGGAGCGCGCCTCTCGAAAGCCCCTAATCTCTCCGACCCAGTCCTGCTATCCGCTGCATTCGTTCACAATAGTCGTTCCGGTCCTGCTGTCGAATGTGGAGAGAAGGGACCAAGTCACTATGTTGAGCAGACCAGTTGCTCGAGTCCGTGCCGTAAACAGGACGTCGTGATCTATCACCAAAACGCCGGCGGAATGAATTATGATGTCGAACACTAGCTGTATCGGATCTTAGCTTATCCTGTACGAAAAGTGGCTCGATTCCAGAACGCTTTTCAGTCAGGTTTCTGGTCCTGACTACGAAGTTTTTCCATGCGATCGAAATTTCAACAACAGCCAGAGAAAAAACTGGTGGAGGTGTTCTTGTTGTTGTCCGCAGCGGATTGGAGGCGACGGCCACCGAGAACGATTTATGGAGCAGTGTAGAGCAGGTTTGAGCAGCTATCAATCTAGGTGACCGCAAACTATTTCTTTGCACCCTGTATGTTGCGCCTGATCGAGTTTGGAATTATGATCTCATTGATACTCACTGCCGATCTGTTTACTCAGTTATCGAGAGTGCGACTCCATTAGATGAGATAAGTAATCCTTTCCGGCTACTTCAATTTGCCTGGCGTTTCGTGGAGGCCAACCGATGATCGACGCAAGCTTCGAACGCGAGCGGACGTGTTTATATTTCGCTGGCAGTTATTTAGTTGGACGCACGAAAAGGCTATGGGCCCAGTGTCGCGTGTTTGAAAAGTTCGGAAAAAGTTAGTTCGGAAGGAAAATCGGTGGAAATCGCGTCATATTTCACTGAAAGAGTTTTTGTGAAAAAAAATCATCACAGCGTTTAGGGAGAAGGAGTCAAAAAAGCTGACGTCTAGGATCACGGTTCTCGGTGGCAGTGAAATGAAGTGCAATTTTTACGCTGAAAAACGGCGAAAATTTAATTCAAAAGATTAAAAGTATAAAGTTACGGTCGTTCGGAATAGATTGGGAATATTTTTCAGTCCGGTCGCAACGTAATAGCAGTGGAAAAAGTGTATTGTAAGAAGTGTCCGTTCTTGGGTCTGCTCTCTGGTCGTTCAAAACGAACGGCATGATAGCTGCTGCTGCTTGCATCGAACCTGAGCTGGCGATTGCTAAGTTTGAGGAAGAATATTGATGACCGAAATTCTGAGCAGAAATAAAGTGCCAGTATATAGAACTTGATTTTAGAGGAAACGGCCGGCGCCGCACAGTGGAACGAACCTATAAAAATCACTCGTTTTTTTAATAGCGTGAAAATGTGCAATTTTACAAGGGTAGTATCTTTGGAGAAGTTTATTGTCATAAAATAGGCTATCTTTTCGTACCATTAGAGTGATGAAGTATCTACGTATTAAGGTGATCCAAAATTTATTTTTTCAGATTGTGCACAAAAAAGTTGTTGTCTTCACAAAAGTTGTAAAACACACTAAAACAAACAACTTTGTCCAAGACAGCAACTCGCAACTTACTTGACGAAGAATAATAATTTTCGGACTCCATTTATAATTTTAGAATTTCTTGGATAAAATATCAATCGTTCTTTTCATAACAGTGAAAACCAAAAGCACCGCCTGCTACCTAAGCTTAATCAAATCATCCTGGTTGACTTTTGATCGATTTCTCATATACAAACAGAAAATGTTGCCTACGCTGTGCAATCATTGCAACTGTGACGTATGTTGTGTTAATGTGTGTGAATTTTGAAACCAGCACCAAATGTTATTCGTGAGACATGGAACTTTACCACTACACTGGCATCATCTCAAACAACTGGTGTATTATCGTTTCTTTGGTTCCATAATAAATTTGTAATTACCAATGGAGACATTTGTTGTAACTCCGATCTCACAGTTCCTCCGAATATCTCCTAACAAAAGTTGATGGATTTTGTAGCTAAAAGTAAGTATAATCACTCGAGAGATGTTTGATCTGCCACAATTTGCCTCAATTTAAGATAAAGTTATTGAAAAAGTGACTAAATTTTACCTAAAATCTTCAATAACTTTTCTAATATACATCATAGCGCTACACAATCTTCGTAAAAACATGCGTTTTACTAAATTAAGTAACTTTGTAGAGTATATAAAAGCCTTATAATGATTGCTTAAAAAATTATTGACCAAAAACTGATTTTTAAGGGCTTTTCATAAATAATGCATCTTATTTTGTCAACGTTTAGAGATAGCGAGTTGCTGTCTTCGACAAAGTTGTTTGTTTTAGTGTGTTTTACAACTTTTGTGAAGACAACAGCTTTTTTTGTGCACAATCTGAAAAAATAAATTTTGGATCACCCTAATACGTAGATACTTCATCACTCTAATGGTACGAAAAGATAGCCTATTTTATGACAATAAACTTCTCCAAAGATAATACCCTTGTAAAATTGCACATTTTCACGCTATTAAAAAAACGCGTGATTTTAATAGGTTCGTTCCACTGTGCGCCGGTATTGCGTTATAATGGGTCACCAGTTTTTACACATTCAAGATGTATGTTAGTCGCAAACATCATCTGTTGGTTCTTTGTGTAAATACAGCTGATCTGGCAATAACAGAATTGCATCCGCGGGTGGTCAATCATGCTCATGCTCATGCTCGTTTCGTAGAGGCCATCCGATAGCGGATTTCTGTATCCAGTTCCTGACGATTCTACATTTCATGCAGGTGCTATTGATCTTCTAGACAACTATAGCGCAGGAACGCTTTTCAAATCAACTATGTAGTATACGAAAATAACCGCAGTTTGGACCTCTGCTTGGTGAGCACTCAAGACAAGGCTCCATTCATTTCCATGGCTCCTTGTCCATCATCAGCCAGTTCCGCACCACCCTCCTCTGATTGTCACTGTTGAAGACCAACTCGTTCGTGATTTTGACGACTTTCCTGCCGCGGTTTTTTACGACTTCCGTAAAACGGACCACCGACTGTAGCATTATAAATGTGTTACCTAATATGGATTGGGAGACCATTCTTGATCCTGTAGATATTGAGACTGTAGTGCAAACGTTTTTACATGTCTTGGCTTATGTCATTGGCAGACACATCCCGAAAAAAAACTCATCACAATGTGTCTCGCACTCCCTGGCATACGAGCAAGCTACGACGGTTGAAGTCAACCAAAAGTGCAGCTTTGAAAAGATTTACGAAGTATCGCACGTCCGTCTGAAACTTCACTATGTGAGGCAAAATCACATGTACCAACGAGTCAGTCGTCATTGCTTTTCACATTTTCAACGCGGCATTCAGCGCAAACTCAAACTACAACTGGAATTGAATGGAGAAGTTGTTGCCACTCCTCAAGATACATGCCGCCTGTTTTCCGACAAGCTTTCAACTGTAATCACAGATGAGCTATTGAGTGACAACGATGTTATCCTAGCAGCTAAGAATGTTCCTATAATTGGTCAAACGCAATTAATGTCAATGTGGAGATGATATCCAAGGCCACGACTTCACTCAAGTAGTCCTTCAATCCTGGACCTGATGGTGTTCCATCTGCATTATTGAAAACGCATACCGCCAGCTTATTAATTCCACTTCTTAGGCTTTTCTACATATCCCTCTCCAGCAATATATTTCCTTCCAGCTGGAAGTTTGCGCACATGTTTCCTGTCCATGTTGATAAAGCGTCTAGAACCTTGGGGTTCATTTTCAGGATAGCTAAGAACTTCTTCGACATCTACTGACTGAAATCACTCTATTTTTCCCTGGTACGATCGACACTCGAATATTTATCGATCCACACTCGAGTATTAACGGTTGCATTAAAAAAAAAAATGGCCTTTTTCGGATGGTGAAAAAAAGAGCTAAGATAGATAATTCCTTTTGAAAAACATCCCATGAAAGGTAATTATTCAAGCTTACTTGCAAAAAATTTCTACGCCCTTTCGAGCGACCTTCCGGCAGTTAACGGGAACATTCGCCATGGCGGACGAAAACATGCGTGTAGGCATATTTTTGAGACCCTTCTTCGTTTTATTTATCAATTCCTGCTCAGTTTTCGCGACAAAATTGTTGGAGTAGATCTTACGCTTCAGGTTGGCCGAGAAATTCTCGATGGGACGCAGCTGGGGGATGTGGGCCGGTTCGCCAACTTCGTCTTCCTCTTCAGCATCCGTTGAAACTTCTTGTCGCTCGGGGCTGTCGACCACCCGGAACCGGGCTTTCTTTCGATGCTCTGATTGTTGTCTAATAGTGCCAAGATGTTGTAGATGCCGGAACGGGCGTATCCGGCGTCCACAAAGTGCCGCACGATGTCCGTTTCGACGCAGTGGGTGCCGTTCTTTGAACGCGCACACTTCTGAACGGAATTGCTTCACTGTTTTTGCCATCACGGTTAGAGTTCGACTAAAAAAGCTGTCAAATTTTATCTGCTGCCTCATGGGCTACTATGATTGATGCTGCATGGGTAGTTTCGTCAGTGTGGATGAAGGTAAACCCATGAAAAATTGGCAATTTTTGTCCATTTTCTTTAATGCAATCGTTAGATAGATATGGGGATATATTTAAAGAAATTCAACATTTGCATTCATAAATAAATAAACAAATGAAATAAAACATGAAACTGTTATTGTTTTATTATTGTTTTCTCCATTGGACAATAACAAGGAACATTGAATAATCAACCTACAAAATTGCACGATAATGAGCGTGTAAATAATAAAATCTTTAAAAAATCAGTAATGATACTGGACGAATGAAAAATTCCGCTTAAACCACATAACACTGAACGATACGATTTTTTTTAAACTAAAATTTACAAGATGTCATAAAAAATTGAAACTTTCCCACATTCTCTAACGTAACCTTCCGAGTCATAACATAACACCGTTTTTGGCGACATTACTTATGTAGAGCTGGCGAACTGCTGGCTCCTACTGTTATTATACGTACTGTTAATAACGGGTGGCAACTAAAATTTTGGAATTTATTTCTCAAGCTGTCAAAAAAAGACAAACATAGTTGAAGAAGATCTGATTTATTCAAATAAAAGATACATTGTCCATTGTTGAAAAAAATTAGTGAACATTTGAAAACGGTCCGTAATCGGATGTTCGGCGAAGCTTCCGTTTGATGTCGGAACAGGAGCGTTGTACGGCCTCCATGTCAACTTTGCGAATGCATCTCTTGATTCTACCAATCAACTGTTTGCAATTCGTGGCTCTCCAGTTATTTTTGTACATCAAGGAACTCAAAACCACGAAGAAATCTTCGATTGGGCGACACTGAGGCAGATTTGTCGGATTGTGGTTTTTGGGTACAAATGGGATCGAATGGGTATTCAGGAACGATTGTGTTTTTATGGCGTAATGCGATGACGCTTTATCCGGCCAAAACACTTATTGTCCATCAGCATGATGTTTTTGTAGAAACGGGATCAAAATTTTCTTCAAACATTCGTTCTGGTACACATCTTGATTGATTGCCAAACCAGAGGGCTTGAACCATGGCTTAGAAATGCCTTTCTCGGAAATGGCAATGTACAGCATTACTTTCTGTTCAAACTTATGTTTAAACTTATATTTTATGTTCGGAGGTGTAGTAGAACTATCCGTTGAATAGTATCGATCGTTTCCGGGAATCTGCGTCTTCGAAAGAGGGAAGTAGCTTTCGTCGTCCAAAACAACACTTTTTCCGGAATAATTTTGAATCAACCAACGGCATTGGGATTTCAGCGTTGAAATCTGTGCATCAGTATATTCCGGGGCTCGTGTCTTCTTTCGGCACTTTATTCCGACTCTTTTCAATGTTTTGCAGATGTACTGGTGAGAACAGTTGAACTTTTTTGCGGCATCCCGTTGGCTCAGTGAATCCTTGTTGTTGAAGGCACGATAAAGAGAACGAAGTCCTTTTGCGTCCATAATTTTGGCTGGTCTTCCACTACCTTGCTTGCGAGCAGTTGTTGGGGATCTTAGGATATGGTAAACATTCGAAGTCGCAACATTTTCGCTTTTAAAATGTTGTACCGTATACGTTTTGCCGAGATTCCTGTGCAGTTCGTAGAACTGTACAACGCGCTCGCGAAATACTTCTTGTTTCGACGGCATTTTGAGCAAAACTGAGCAAGCATAAACAAAACAGAAAATACTAGCAGAAAGAGGAGAGAAAGAGCTAACGCATATACACTCTTATTTCTCTCTGAGCTCGTTTGTTGTTGAGCATAGAGGCCTCGAAAAAATTCCAAAATTTTAATTGCCACCCGTTATCTCTTACTTTAATAATTATCAATCATAACTTTGTAAGAAAAACTTGACGCTCTCGATATAACATGACATTTTGAAATTAATTGAATTAAATTTTAAATTTCGCGCAATGAAAACGCTTTCCATTCCAAAACTCCACATTTTGCATGTTCACTGAGCAGTCATCGTAAATGAAACACCACTTTCCGTAGATTACTTCTGTTTATTTTTAGCTGATATACACAGATAACGAAAACTGTTCGCACCGTCAGACAACTCAAATATCATTTCCCACGATTCGCGAGCTCCTCAACGTACTCAATTTCAAAGTTCTCCTTATCCACAGCCTTGAACACATCGTTCCTGTACCCGCTCAAATCTTCGTTCTTTCTCCTGTGGCTTGCAATATGCATACTAATCATGACCGGTGGAATAGGCTCGATGTCGGCCGTTTTAGCGACATCATTGTAGTAGACCCGTTGCACCTCACCGCCCATCATGTGTGCTTGACGTTTCTGTAACCCGCGAGCCCATCGTTCGTTCATTTCCTTTTCGAAATCTTCCATCATTTCCTCCCGGGAAGGGAGAGCCCTGCCGCCCGAGTAGTATTTTATGGCGAAACGGGCCTGCAAGTCGAACATCAGGGTCGTACACACCAGGAACGGGATTCCAATAAAAGCCATCGTCGGATGGTTGATGTTGATAATCTGTTTATACAGTGGTCTGACCCAATCTTCATCCAATTCAATTCCGCAATCCTTATGCAAGAATGGAAAATTGAAATGATAACCCGTGCAATAGAGTACAAAATCGACCGATTGCCTTGACCCATCGACAAACTCCACATCAGTTTCATGAAACCGTGCGACATCCGATACCTGCACGACGTTTGCAGGGAATACAGCATCTTTCAACTTTTGTGGTACATGATGACTGAAATAAACTGTTTTGGCACATTCTGCAGCAGCAAAAACCAAATCTCTTCCACTTGGACCGGCACCAATAATCAGAACGTTTCGATCATTCAACACATTGGGCTTACGGTACTGATGGCTGTGCAACTGAACACCTTTGAACAGATCTTTTCCTTCGTAGTCAGGAATCTTCGGATCAAAGTAGTGTCCATTGCATACCAATACGTAATCAAATATCAACGTTTCATACGTGTTGCCTTTTAAATCTTTAACCCGAACTAGCCACTGCTGTCCACTTCCGAAGGGTCGCACATCCGAAACTAAGTGTTCAAATCTCGTATGCTTATCAACTTCAAAATGCCGGGCGTAATCCCTCAAAAACTGCAACACTTCGCTCCAGTGAATGTAAGATCTTCGTTGCGGTGGCATTTCGTAGTCCGCATAACCCATGATTTCTTTAGGAAGATTCGTCCAAAGACTATCGTACATGCTGCAGGCGATATCCAAACCATGCTTATCTTTTCCTACGGCATCAGTATACGACCAGGTTCCTCCAATCTGATCAGTCTGCTCGAAAACGACCACTTCGGCACCGGCTTGAAGGGCATACTTGGCAGCACAGATACCCGCTGCTCCGGCTCCAATGACGCAGTAGCGCTGTTTCTGCTTGCCCTGGAATAGTACGATTTTTCTCCTGTGAAAAAAATATTTTGCTGGAAGTTGAAAATGTTATTCCATGCGGGCTTAATTACCATCGTATCAGTGTCACACGCTAGAAGATTTATAAACTGAAGCTGAAGACTTTTCTTGATTTTTTGTTTGTTTATTGCAGTCAGGCAATGTCCTTCTGGCACGTTCGCTCTCGAGCTCTCACCGTCTGTGAATGAGAGTATGAGAAAAGTACAAACGGGAATGGCAAAAGTTAAACAGAGAGTCAGCTGATTGGGTTGTATGGCTGTATGGTATGATAACAAATTATCGCGTAAAAGTTGACAGTTTGCACAGGTGTAACTCGATTTTATACACGCGACACTTAGCACTTCAGTATTTTCGCAAAATTTGAATGAATGATAACACAGAAACTAAGAAACATGCCCTTAGGTGGTAGATTGTTTAATACAAATAACGGATAATCCGCAAATTTAATAAATACGGAATAATACAATCAAATTTTAAAAACCGAATAACACCTTCGACTGGAACGGCGTCGGAGGTGTAATGGTAAGCGTGGTTCTCTCTCACCCCAGTGGGTCAGGTAGGGTAAGATGGTTTAAAACGCCCAGCGGAACATTTCGTCTCCTTAAGTATCAGCGAACAGTGAATCAAGCATGACTCTTCAAATAGACGTATCTAATAATTGATAGGAATTAGGAAAAATGAGGTAGAAGTTCCAGATGCTTTCATTTAATCCTATTTAACTGTATTTCAAGTTTTTTTTCGATCTGTTGATTCTATCATGGTTGAATAATATTAACAGTACTAAACATCCTAGTTTTGATCCACTTTCGCTCTATTTTTGAGAAAATTAACACATGCACCGGTTTTCCTCCATGCCATACACATACACCTTGTTAGAAACGTCAGTGCGACTTCTTGATTGTAACGACGATGTTTCAGAACGTTTAGCACTTGCGTCATGTCAGATACACCGGTTATGTTTTTTAACCGCTTATACGTCGGTCTGTGTGGTGTATCTGAACTATTTTTGTGGTGTATCTAATTTTTGTTTACTGTAGAATGAACTTGACTCCGCTGTTTTGGACGTTCCTACGAACATTATAGAGGTGGGTATTTTTGAAATAACGTGCTTGATGGTAAATAGTGCCATCCAGAAAATTAAATGTCCATTCTTGCCTGGACGAAATGGTATTCGGTCTTCAGTGTATTGTCGCATCAATGGGGCTCTTGTCGAGTCGCTCTGAAGGATTTTCAAGAAATCTTTTGCCGAATCGAAATTTCCTGCAGTCTGGAAGGAGTCTGATTAATGGTTCCGGTACACAAGAAAGGAGACAAAAGTGACTTTAAAAACTACCGGGGAATCACTAATCTCTCAGCTGCTTCTAAATTGTTTGAGAAATTGAATTGAATTCAATGTTGGCGAAGCTATCCAAACTCGGTACGTCGGAACGATTGACATCATGGCTCGTATTTAACAGCCAGGTCTCTGCGAGTGAAACTTAATACTAGCACTTAATATTATAATATATTTATGGTTCTTCGTCTCGAATTAAAAAAAAAACTCAACAGACTGGACCTAGTTTTCTTATTCTATTCCTGAACACACATTTAGACATATTAAAATCAAAAACAGCACTCACATTGTTAAACGATCTAACACAGTTATCGAAAGGGTTGTTTTGCCCATACGTAGTTCTATGGCGACTGACTACAAGTAAACTACGGTCACAAGCTGGCGAGAAGGTGCATAAAAATTCGATGTTTTGCAACAGCGCCGGGCATCTACACCACCTTCGACAATGTCAAAAACAAATAACCTCTGTAGGTTAGTACGTCTGTGCATTAAAGTTTCTAAATCGATCAGTCTACAACGACTCGGATAGTCAGGTAGATTTGCTGGGTCATTCCACGGAAGTTGACGAAGAGCATACCGTACAAAATTGCGTTGAACCCTTTCCATCCGGATGATCTGAACTGAGTGATAAGGCGACCACACGCTAACAGCATACTCCATGATACTACGAACGATCGAAAAGTACAACACCTTGAGAGCATATATATCGGTGAAACCACTTGTATTGCGACGAATAAATCCCAGTGCTGCAAATTGCGGTAATTGTGCTAATATTTTCATTGAACCGGAGTTTTGTATCTACAGTAACCCCTAGGTCAAGAATTGCTTGAACACGCTTTATAGCTTCTGAGCTGATGGAATAATCAAACTCTGTTCGGAATTGCCGGAGGGTGAACGAAATAACTTTGCACTTCTTGATGTTCAGTTCCATTCCATTCTCAGAACATCACAACAAAATCTCAACGATATCAACCTGAAGAGCGCAACTGTCGAGATGCGATGATATAACCTTGTAGATTTTTAGATCGTCAGCGTAGAGGAGAAAGCGTGATTTCAGCCGAAAGCACAAGTCATTCACGAACAATATAAAAATCAGTGGTCCCAGAACGCTTCCTTGCGGTACACCTGACGTGACTCCGACCAGATAAGTAAGAGCGCAACCACTTTGTGATCCAATCTGGAAAGCCCAGATACCTCAGCTTGTCAATTGCAAGGGTGTGAGGAACCTTGTCGAACGCTTTTGAAAAATCGAAGTATATGGCATCAACTTGGTGACGATTCTCAATTTCCCTTGATAGAAAATTTACGTAAGACATCAGATTCGTTGTCGTGGATCGCCTCTAAACAAAACCATGTTGAAATTCAGAAATCAGCGGTCGAGATACAGCGTAAAGAGCTCTGTGAACCAATTGTTCAAACACCTTGGCCATACAGCATTAAATCGAAACATCTCTGTAATTTTCAACAGCATGTTTGTTACCAGCTTTGAAAATCGGAGTGATTGATGCTAACTTCCACGCTTCGGGAAACGTACCTTCACTGAAGACCTGTTAAATATAGCACTTCCTGTTTTTTTTACGAATTCGTCAGGTGTTCCAAAGGGTAGCAACCTTTGACCGCTGCTGTTTGCTCCATACTTCAACGACGTATTGCTTCTACTTGGAGATGGCTGCAGGCTTGCTTATGCTGATGACCTAAACCTGTTTTTTGTAATACGAACTGCCGAGGATTGTACACGTCTTCTCGTCAGCATTCCAAAGTGTATGGTCCAGTTCAGCAATTTAGGTGTTTTACTGGATCATAAATCTCAAGAGATTTCACTGACCCGTACTGCCTGAAAGCTTTCTATTGCTCACTGGTACGTCCGATCCTAGAAAATGCCGCATTCCTTTTCAATTGACTTGGAGCTTGTGGATCGAAAAAATACAGCGCAGGTTTATCCGGATTGGATTGCGTAATTAACCATGGCGTGATCCGCAAAATCTCCCGCCGTATTCAACTGCAACTGCATACTTTGGAACGCCGACGGAAAAATCCACAAGTGGTTTTTGTTGCCAAACTTTTGAATGGATCGAGAGGTCTACTGCTCACGGCTCCTCTCTCAACTGAACATCCGAGTGCCACCGAGAGCATTACGAAGTGGTACTCTTCTCCAACCACAGCGTTTGGTAACAACGAACCACAAACATCAACTTTCGACTGTCGAAGAATTGTTTGAATTTGGCGAATCTTCTGCTCAGTTTTTGGCTCGTACACTAAGGTTTCTTTTTTCACGGTGTTTTTTTACACGGGTTGTTTTTGGCGATAACTCCAGAACGGAACATCTTATCGACCAAATTCAAATCACATTTTACGTTTTGGGCCAAAAGTAATCACATAGCAGTTTTTCAAAAAATTCACAATTTTTGGTGTAAATACTCAAAATTTTAAAATCTGTATTTTGACCTTTGCATGGAAAGGTAACGCATACAAAAGAAAATGGAGCAATATAAAATGTATAAGCATGTGAATTTATCAACTCTATTTAGTCTTTTTTTACACGGTTCCATACTAAAAGTGGAACGTATCCCCCGTGCAAAAAAAAACCTTATTGTATTTGTAGAATAAAATAATAAAACCAGCATTATTTAATTTTAAGTTTGAGTCATGTAGACAATAAGTTCGATGAGCTAAGATGAATAAATAAATAAATAAATAAAATTGTGGTCAATTTCAAACTACTTCTATTAAATTTTCACAGCCTACCGTGAGCTAACGGAACTATCGATACTTTCTCTTAACAACTTTGTTCTAGCAAAAAAAATGCTGTCTACTCCTAGAGCCTCATGGTGATGAGAAATTATTTCCTTCTCAAAACAACATCATCATAAATTTTGTTTAACATTTACAAGTATCATGTTGGTTGCATAAGAAATTTGGCGCACATAACTGAATAATTATGATAATGGTGTTGCTACTACATTAAGTGTGTTATTAATGACAGGGGGGAATAAAAAATTCGATTTGTTTACATTTGTGACATACGTCCTTTTGAACAGTTAAGCTTAAAATATTCAAGAGTAAAAATGATGGACAACCCATGACATTAATAGTAGAACTCTACTATGTACGCATGTGTGCTGTCTGGTATCCTGGTATACCTTCTATTTTATTCGATTATATTCTAAGTTGTGGCCTAGTTAGAATTAGAACATAGACTATTGTGCATATTTTGGATATACATTAACAAAATAGTATTCTGTTTTAACTAAAATGTTTGACTTTATGTGAACTTTAGAGTGAAAATACAAAAAAAAATCATAAATTTCGAAGAAATTTGCGGACTTTTCCCGGAATACGTATCATCAACCGGTGCACATTATTCTCATCCATCGTTTTGGCAATCTTTTTCCACTTGGTTCTCAATTCATTGATGCTTTTGACGACACTGCCATTCACCTTCAGCTTTCTCTTCATAATAGCCCAAAATCTTGCTATACACCCAAAATAAAAAAGCCAGATTGTAATGCAATTTCGCATGATTTGGTGTCATTTCTCGTAATGGATCGTAACTTGGAGAAAAAATGCAACATTGGTCGTGGGCAAAAAAGCAACACATTAATTCGATTAGAAAAAATCAATGTGTGCGTGAGGTTGTGTCAGTTGATTAGTAGTAGTAAATTTAATGGCCCACAAAAAAAGATCTCGATCCGCTACCACCGAGAATCGAACCGCGACCGTCAGCATGACCGGCCCCTCTTGTAACCATCCAGTCACCTAACAAGTTGAGGTGATCGGAATAAAAGCTCTATAGTTCCTTCGATTGTCGAGGCACTCAACGTTACAACAATGAAGCCAATATCGGTCGCACACACTTACATGGCTTCGTTTATCTCATTAAACGCATGGTGACCTGAGAGGGAGATGGGAGTGTGATGACGAGTGAAAATAAAAATAGAACACTTGACAGCGGAATAGCAACAGTGGCATATGGCGTGGCGGCGTTTTGTGCCATTGTCTCACCCATATTGAGAAGTTGTTCACGGTTGAACAAAAACCCAAAGGTTGCTGCGATTGTCGAGGCACTGGCACTGCAGCGATAACCACTTGCACACACTTGCATGGCTTTGTTTATACCATAAAAAGCTTTGTGGAACATGATGGGCAAATTTGCCTTTTCAGAATCATGCGGATTTCTCAAGATATGATTGCAAAAACTGCAAAATTGCAATTTTGCATTTTTTGCTACAATTTTAACTTTTGGGTGTAGGTATGAGCTGGGACAGTTTGGTGGGTTGACTTCTTTAGGTATAAACTGAATTCCGTTGGTTTCATGCCACTGTAGCACTGTTTTACTGTAATGGCAGCTTGCAAGATCTGGCCAAAACATGACAGGTTCATTGTGGGATCTGATGAATGGCAATATTCGCTTTTGGAGACATTCCGTTTTGTACAGCTCTGAATTAAATGTGTTATCAGAGATGAAAACCTTGGTCTTCCTACCGCAGCTACAGATGGCTTCCCAAATTATGTATTTACGTGCAAAAACGCCGTGAGTCTGAAGATGTTCAGGATTTTTTGCAACATTAAGCAGCCAGCGCCACAATAGCAGCGATCCGCAACGTCACGCGTCGCGTTGAGCGATTTCGATTTTTGAGATTACGGCACTTCTCATCAAAAGGCGTCAGCAATTATGCGTCGCGTCCGTCGCGTCGTTGTACTAAAACGCCAAAAATGTTCTAAAGTACCAGCGTTCACCCGCGTACGGCTTCAGTGACGCTTTGGTTTTGAGAAAATTCAAAATTGACGCGCAGTGCACGGTTCGGGTGTATGTGAAGTATGAATTCAATGCTACTGAAAATGGAATTTGAAAGCACTTGAATTGTGAAAATCATGACATTTGGGTGTCTGTGGTCAAAATCTAACAAAAATTATAAAAATACTATACTTAATTTGCATTTAAATTTGAGAACTAATAATTTTGGTTGTGTACATATAGTTTTCCTCATGATTGCTGGAATAAAAGAATTAAATTGAAAGCTCAGCCCTATAGAAAACATATTTAAAGTTTCAGTAAATGTTGCTCTTAGCTTTGCTGGATTGTATGTTTTGTATCGGTATATTATAACATATGTTGACTTTTGAGTGAGGGAGAGTGAGTGAGATAGGTGAATAAGTGCTCCATCTTCTTCTGCTGGTCATACATCTTATGTTAAAATTTTATTCAAACATGTTGTAATGAATGTAATGAAACTCATAACTGAAATTTCTAATATTTCAGTTATGAGTTTCATTACAATTATAATAAATTGACACAGAAATGTAATCTGAAAGTGGAAAGATGTGATAGATACATAAATCTAGAAATAACTCTTGCTTTGCACTTATAAATTTATCTCTTGGGTTGAGTTTCCTTGTTGGTTCTTTATCCTCAGGTTGCTCTTGAATATTCAACAGATCAGATTACAAAAAAATAAGAAATGTAAATTAAGTATTCAAAGGCGTGCTCTTTGTCAGTTTAAATAAATTAATTTCAAACATAGCAAGCAATTATTTGACAATGCTTCAGAATCCTAGTCCTTACTATTTCAAACTATAGAACATTGATTGTTTGTTTGTTTAGAGCGCATTCTTAAGAAAACAATCCGAGGTATTTCATGATTAAACAAGACGTAAAAAGGTAAATGGGTCTAACATATAGAATAATCAGTGAATAACGGACAACGTGAGTCTGGTTAGTTGATGTATCCAAAACAACTGTCAAATCGTATGGGAAATGCGAGGAAATGTTCGTTTTGGATACAACATGGCGGCACGTTGTCCGGTCTATTACTTGAGTGTCTATAGTCTAACATGACTAACAAAAATATGTTTTGTTGTTGCTTGTATGAAGTAGGTAATTTGACTAGGAATAGCGGTAGATCTCGAACCCCACAATCTCCACATTTGTTTCATCTACTCATCAGCCGATTGCTTCCGAACACTTACTGAACTCTAAGCATTTGCCAATTTTACGTGATGACCGCAACAACCATCACAACCTTCCACAATTGACCAGGGCTTAGACCTATAGCTAATGTTCTCAATAGTTTCACATTCTTTCGATAAGCTACAATTATAATCCACTCAATAATTGCGGTACAATCATTTATCCTATAGGCATAAACCCTTCTTGTAATCAGGTAAACACATTGTATCTGGCAGTTGAACATCCCAGAGCACGTCACATACTTCCATAAGGTAATTAACTTGAACGGTTGACTTTCAACGTACTTTAAAAAGTCTAACCAAAACCGATATTGAAAAGATCATGCGCATGATACCTATAAAAATATAAATTAGAAATGATTACGCTGAAATCTATCGCATTATAAATACGTTGTGCATTGTAAATACTTAGTGCAACAAACACCGGGTAACCTGGTAATATCGACGGAATGAAAAATGTTTCAAGTCTGCTGCACACTTTGCTAAGAAGCAGATCAAAAGTTTGTTGCATTCGTCTGAATTCCCTGTTCGTAACATCCATTGTTGTCGCGGTTTCGATTTACGCACCATCTGCGCGAACTTTAGTTGAGATGAATTCACGCAGATAATATGATGCAACTCAAGAAGCTGCAACACGTTGAAATTGTTCCACGTTATCACCAGCGAAAATTGAAAAATAAATTATCAGTTCACATTCCAAACGAACCAAACGATTGACGCGACGCTTGGTTGACGCTGCTGTATTGTGCGGTCAATAGCGTCCTGCGCGTCATGAGTGCGGTTTTAGTGTACCAAACGCTGGCGTTGACAGCAGACGCGACGCGATGCGGGACGCGCTATTGTGCGCCGGCCTTTAATGTTCTTGATGACTTTGTTCCGCAGTTGACGGTTGACAGTACTAACCCGACGCTTGGATAACATGGATTCATCCAATGTGGCAGTTACATCCGTAAGTAGTCAAATCAACTAATATGATACGTGAAATTCCGGTTAAAAGTAACTACAATATGTTTGCGTTTACCAATCTTTTATTCTCAGTGCACACATCATATGCTGCTAACACTGCCTGAAATCCATAAACTACCCTATATCTACACGAATAACAGAGCCCATAAATTTGAATGGTGAGATTTCATCTAACCCACCCAAATAAGCTTCGCAATGATAAGCATTGAGCAACGTGAGTGTTTTACAAACACATCAACCGTACGATGGCAAACGCTAATCAGTTTTTGCAAGCGCATTGTTCAACCTGCCAGCGACCATGTCGGAGTTCCCGCCCAGGTACTGTATCATCGGAGCCGGTGCCGGCGGACTGACCTGTGCAAGGCACGCCACCGACGCAGCCGTGCAAGTTACTGTATTCGAACAAACCAACCGTATTGGAGGTACCTGGGTTTATACGGATGCCGTTGGACAGGATCGGAATGGCGTTCCCATCCATACTAGCATGTACGAGGGGTTGCGGACCAATCTTCCTCGGCAAATTATGGGATTTCCCGATTGGAACAACAACGACGTCGTACGTAAACAGGAAGTGAAATGAAATTATTGGAGGATTACGCAGAAATGTCTGGTTGCGAAGTTTTCATCAAATTTGAGCACCAAGTGATAAGAGTGTCACCGACCTACAACGATGGACGCAAGTGGGAAGTGATTGTGAACGATTTGCGAAATCAACGGTACGATACGTTCGAGTTTGACTTCGTTATGGTTTGCAATGGTCACTATACGCATCCGATGATTCCGGAATATGTCGGCATGGACAAATTTGAAGGTTTGCAACTTCACAGCCATGATTATCGTAGTGCCGATCAGTTTCAGGGTCAAGATCTTCTACTAGTCGGTGCCGGATACAGCTCTTCGGATATTGCAATCGCCACCACTAAAGTGGCAAAAAGTGTCACCATCAGTCACCATAATCCGGCAAAGGTTGATTTTGATATAGATACTTCGATAGCTGTTAAACCAGCCATCTTAGAGTTGACATCAAAAGGAGTGAAATTCGTAGATGGAACTGAACTGAGCTGCTCCGCTATAATCTACTGTACCGGGTATAAGCATACCTTTCCGTTTCTGAGTGTCGATTGTGGCATTCGCGTGGAAGAGAATCATGTTCAACCATTGTTCAAGCATGTTATCAACATCAACCGCCCCACGATGGCACTGATTGGAGTTCCCTTCTATTGCATCCCCACTCAGATGATGGATCTACAGGCTCGGTTCTGCTTAACTTACTTCACCGGTCGCAGGCAGCTGCCCTCGAGAGATGATATGCTGAGGGATATGGAAGCGGACATTGCCGAACGGAAGCGTAGGGGTATACCTCGGAAGTGGATGCACAAACTGCCGGAGGACCTACAGGCCAAGTACTATGATGATCTGGCAACAACTGCAGGGATTCAACCAATCAGACCTGTTGTGATAAAGCTGTTCGACGAGTGCATGCGACGTCGTGGGGAAAGCGTGCAGTTTTATCGAGAAGATAATTTTGAGGTTATCAATGATGAAGAATTTCGGGTTCTTACAAGCCCTTTAAATTCAAAATAATAAATAAAATAAAATTGGTAAGGCTGAAGACTTTTTATTTGGTAGGTCCTCAATTACCTTTGATGAAATTTTCATCATCGATGACACGATACACATTATACCTGTAGTTCAAAATGTCCAACTTCTTTTCCCGCACACAAACCGTGTACAACTTGGTCAGTACCGGTTTCAACGGTTCAGTTTCCGCTATCCGGGCCAGGTCGTCGTAGTATCGCTGATGAAGATCACCGGCCAGCATATGCGCTTGACATTCGAGAAATCCTCTCCTGGCACGTTCCTCTTCATCCGTCTTGGTCTGGAAACCCCATGATCTCCTTCGGGATATTTGTCCTCAGCCCTTGATACATACTGGTATGGACGTCCAGCCCGTACTTATCCATTTCGGTTGCATCAGTGTAAACCCAAGTGCCTCCTACTTCACTGGTCTGCTTGAAAACCGTTACATCACCTCCCGACTGCAAGGCATGTCTCGCGGCATTGACACCGGTCAAGCCAGCTCCGATGATGCAGAAGGTGGTCTTAGGCATTTTTACTTGAATAACCGAACCCGCTACTTGCTTTCTAGCCACCAGCACTTATTAAGCTGAACAGTCGAACTCCATCACTCAAGACTCTTATCGTAAAGCTTATATCGACCTTCGTGACTTAGGCATAGGATCTGGATTAAACACAGCTGGCGCTTCCGTTAATCTTAGAAAATAGATAGAATTTTTACGACTGCAATTGATTGCGGATAGTAATATTCGCATGGAATTGCAATTGTGATTAACTGCAAATCGTGTCTTAGCGTTTGAAGAAGATAAGCTACGCACGAGATGAAGCTGTGAACGTATTTCGCATTTGGTGTGATCGATAAAATATTTCAGATAAATTTCTACAAATAACGGGCATTAAGGACATAGGATTATTGTTATCTTCGAATGAGCCAACATGGATTTGGACGCGAAACGGTGCGCTATCACATGGGTTGTTGCGTTGCAGGTTGGCGACTTTAGCTAGAAACTGAAATTAATCGTTCTGATTAACATCTACCGCTGGTTAGATTCGTCCGTTACAATTGAATGAGCATTTTTAAATAAGGGGGTACACTAAAACAATTAGACCAGCCATATCTGTAGTCCTTTTCCACCATTTATTCAAATCCGATTGTGTCTGATTGTGCTGCAACATTTCCTTTATTTACGCTTGATGTTGCTCAACATTGTTCGATCAGCCGCAAATACTTGTTACAATAAAATCTTTATTATACTCACTATACCATTCTAAAGCCTGTCCGCCTCGAATTTCGGACACTTTTCTTTCAGTGTGGATTTTGAATTATTTCACGGATCGCTGAAATGTTTCACTTGTATGATAGCTGAACTCTCCTCTTTATTTCGTGGAACAACATATTTACATTCTTGATACACGCAGTAAAATAGCGTCGAAACATGTGGAACTGCGTAAACGCATTTTGTACGAACGGCAGCAAAATTCGAATTTATCGGCAAGCGATCTTGCCAAGAAATTAAAACTAACGAAAAGTGCCGTGTTTTGTGTTTGCAAATCATTTGACCAGCGCTTGACTGTGGATCGGAAGGTTGGAAGTAAAGCTTGCTTCAGATAGGATTGGAGCAAAAACAATTGCCTGTATTTCAGTTATTAATTATTGAATTCAAGATCCTTTTTATACAAATGTAGCGTTTTCTTCATACTTTTAAGAAAAAATACGGATCAAATTATTCGTCACGGTTTCGTAGGAATTCTCGAATTTTTCCTGTAACACGGCTCATTAGGCGGCGCACACCTTCTTCGTCCATCGTTTTAGCTATCTTATTCCACCAGGTCTTCATCTGATTGATGTCTTTGACAACCTTTCCCTTTGCCTTGAGTCTCCTCTTCATGATTGCGCAGTATTTCTCAATAGAGCGGAACTGGGGGCAGTTGGGTGGGTTAAGGTTTTTCGGAACAACCTGACCCCTTTCTCTGCATATCATTCTTGAACGACTTTGCTGTAATGACAGCTTGCCAAATCTGGCCAAAACATTACGGGATGGTCGTGGGATCGAATGAACGGCAAAATTCGTTTTTGGAGACACTATTTTTGGTATAGTTCCGACGTCATTGTCTTATTTGTAACGAAAACTTTCGTTTTTTTGCCACAGCTGCAAATGCCCTGCCAAATCATGAATTTTCGTGCAAATTTGTCGGCAAAAACAAATTTAAATTTGGCTGGAACATCCCCCCGAGCCGTTGCCAAGTAAAATGTAAAATGACATAGGTTTCATCGTCCATCAGAAGACACCCGTCGAACTTGGTCAGCACCTGGTCGTATAGCTTCCGAGCACGGATTTTGGCCACACTATTCTGTTTTATGGTCCGATTTGACTGTTTGCTAGCTCGATACGACTTGACTCCTTCCCGGATTCGAGTACTCCTCACGGTACTATGGGCAGCACCGAATTTTCTGGCCAAATCACGGTCCGACAGATTGGGATTCCTCCTAATCGTCTTCAAAATCTTTCACACAGTTTTCGGTCGACAGTTCCACTCCGACAATTGGCTTGAGGCTTCCGAATCGTCGTCAATGTTTCCTTATACCGTTTGATAACGCGCCATACGGTATTTCTGGGCAATTTCAGCTGTTTAGCTAGCCTAGATGCATACCACAATGGATTTTCCAAATAACTGTGCACAACTTTTTCCCTTCTTTCGGCTTCCATGTTGATTGTTTACAAAGTACAGTCGATTTGCGGAATACGCGGAATAAAAAATACATACGTGAAGCTGACAAAATTCCCGACACGTAGGCGCCAAGAACTTCCAAATGCGTCCACCAGGAGCGCCACAATATGAGCAAAAGTTTGTTTCAATTCTAAATGAAGCAAGCCTTAGAACACATTGAAGAGTACACTCTAAGAAAATTTTACAGTATTCGGTAATTTTTTACCGAACTTTCAACAGCTGAACGTCCGGTAATCCGCTTCACCGGATTTCGGTGAAATATTACAGTATTCCGGTAAAAAATTACCGGAACTCGTCAAATTTTACCGAAATCCATTAATTGAATTACCAAACGTTCAGCTGTTGATAGTTCGATAAAAAATTACCGAATACTGTTAAATTTTCTAAGTGTGTATGCTCCCGACAAATGAACAAGAAGGTTGTAGTCATTATTGAGAAAAATCCCAATCTTTCTGTGCTAAATGTGGCTCGCATAGTTGGGAAGTCAAGATCATGCGTACAAAAAGTTAAGAAGAAGCAAGGAATGAGAGCGTACAAAGTGAAAAAGGTGCCAAACGTGATGACAAGCTAAAGTGCTAAGAAGCTTTACACCAATTTTTTGCAAACATTTTCTTGTATCATAATTGATGACAAAACATACATGCTTGAAAACTTCTGGCTCTGGCATACCACAATGCAAAGCAACGCCGTTGTCAAGCATTTCCGGACAAAGAAGGCGTCCAAAAGTTCGATTAAGTATATGAAGTTGTGGTCGAAAATCTAAAAGTTGCGTTTCTACCGGCACTATCAATAAGGATATGTTCGAGAAAGAATGTCTGCAAATGCGGTTGCTACCGTTTATCAGTAGCCACGACTCTCCAGCTCTGTATTGGCCTGATTTGACCTTTTGTCACTATGTAAAATTCGGCCTGGAATAGTATAAGGTATAAGAGCTCAAATACGTGCCAAAAACCGCAAATCCAACAAACTGTCCAGAATTTCGCCCAATAAAGAAGTACTGGGCTCTAGTTAAGCGGAAACTCTTCGAAACTAAGAAGAAAGCAAACGGTACCGATGATTTCAAAAGAAGATGGGTAATCGGCACGGCGGACGTATCCGAGGATATCGTACGGAACCTGACGGCGGGTGTACCACAGAAAGTTCGAGAATTTAACAGAAAGAAGACTTAACATCTTAATCAACCGTTTCTTATGTACACGCAAAAAAAACCGCTGTAGAAACTACCATTGCGGGGGTTAAATTAAGCTCTAACACCAACAATTTTCAGCTGACTATAAAAGTGTTTGATTTTACCATGTCTGCGATTAGATCAACCATGGTGTGGTTGATATCAATATGATGTCTGTCAAATATACCACAAATGTTGAAGGTTTTACCATAAACGTAGTAAATTTGACTGAAATTTCATGGTAGTTTTAAAGATAGGCATAGTCGGGTAGAATGGTAGTTTTTACTACATGATTTTTTCCTGTGTAGATATAAATCTATTATTGTAAAATAAACAATCGTTTTATTTTTTAAATAATGTGTAAATTTAGTTTTGCTACTATTTTTTCTGTGTCCAAAATTTAGCGAAGATAGTCTATATCACGCAATAGAGGTTGTAATGTGAACGTGATGTTATGCTCCATTCTTCAATTAGCTGTCATATTGTACTGATTTGATGTGCTTATTGCTTCAATTTTTTCAAAGTTCAGGGCTCGAAAACTGTGTGCAGTGCAGTACACGTTAGTACGCAACCTCCATCACGGAATCGCAGTAGTTTTTGAGTTGTTTGCTTTGGAAAATGATAAAGTCTATCATTAAATATTGTGGCCAAATAAGGACTCTTTTCTGATTCAATAACACGATGAATGAAAATCGCTTCAAAAATGTCGACCTGGATGAATTGTACTCAATATTAGGTACTTTTACCACTGTGTGTAGTTATCACCTAAATGTTTTCGTAGCATGCTTTGAATTTTAAGCACAAACCAACAAGCTATGTATTGAAAGTGTACAAACCAGCACGGATTTTATGACTCAGATTGGTTTAGAATTGCAATAAAACTTACTTTGGCAAATCAAATACAAAAACTTCATTCAAGCCATGAGGGCTCGAGCTCATGTAACGTAGACTTTTTCGAATCGTGTTTAATAATAGAAAACTTGAAACCTTTTTCGGACGATGATTTTGTAAAAGATTGTTTGAATGCAGTGGTAGACGTGGTATGTCCAGTTCAAAGTCGAGTTTTTTTTGCTGATTTCCCTGTCGCGAGCTACGATTACTCGTAGAGTTGAAGAAATTGTAGACGATATGCAAAATACGTTGAAGGAAAGAGCTGCAAACTTCCCATATTTTTCGGTGGCTCTGGATGACTCAGCTAGCGGTTTTCGGTAAGGGTGTTTCCAAGACATTTGAGATTACTGAAGAGCTCGTACGTTTATTGCCGCTCAAAGGCACCACAAAATGGATTTGAAGAAACTGGCGAGTGCGATCACCGACGGTGCCCCAGCTATGATTGGCAAGTGTATTTTTTTTGCGTTTTAAGAAGCACAAGCAACATTTTTTGTTCCACAGGAAAGCATGAAGGTGCCATTGCTCATCTTCGGCGACGAGATGGTGTTATCGAGCGATTCATGCAATACCACTGCATTATACACCAGGAAAATTTGTGTGCAAAAAATGTATGCATATGCTCTCAATCATCGAGAATTCTAAGCTTTTTTGTCCGAGCTAGACGCAGAATATGGAGACATATCTTTCTATACTGAAGTTCGTTGGCTCAGCAGGGTAAAAGTTCTTAAGCGTGTTAACGATCTCAAGACGAAAATCGCATAGTTTATGATACCAAAACGAAAGGCAGTTCATCAGTTCAACGATCAAAAATTGATGGCGGTTTTTGCATTCTTGATTGACATCTCGACACATCTGAATGATTTGAATGTGCAACTTCAGGTGAAAAATAAGCTTGTTCACAATCTTTGCAACCACATCAAATCCTTTGAGCAGAAATTGACGCTGTGGGAAATGCAGCTTAAATCAAGAAATTTTTCTCATTTCTTTACGCTTGGATTGTGCAAAGAATGCGATGAAATGTGACATCAAGTTGAATGAAAAATTCAAGGAGAATGACATTCTCTATCATTCTACTCGAAATACGCTTCGAAAGAATCTTTTCCTGAGTTGCGAAACCATGATCTTTTTATAACTTCTGAACAACTATTTCCTCTCATGAAAACCGTTAAGTCAAAAGGCAGAAATAAGCTATCTGATGAACACTTGGAGAGCCAGCTACGTATTGCAACTTAGATAAGTTAGCAGAAGATAAATTTAAGCAAATCTCAAATTAAGATTTGTTTGATGTGACACAGTGATGTATTTCTAGAATAAAAATGCCATGATTTAAAAATGTTTCACTGTTTTAATATCCTTGGGTACGAAATGTTTAGTGACTAATTAACAAACAACTGTTTATCAAACAAAACCTTATGGGTAAAAAACCAATGTAAAAAAACATAATACCAAAAAAAACAGTGTGGCCCATGATGTTACTGAAAAAGTTGAATTCGTCCCGCGACCTATGTTAGATTGAGCACCACTGGCTTATGCAGTGATTTGTTTAAATATTCTTTTCTAAAGCGACCATTGGCGTAACTACTGGGGGTGCCTAGGGGGCCAGGCCCCCTCCAGAATTCTGTAGCCCCCCCCCCCCCCAGGATTTTCTCAAATATATTTCTAATTTGAAATGAAACACTATTCATAATCTCTA
The DNA here is from genome assembly GCA_034211315.2 of Aedes japonicus. Classification (NCBI taxonomy): domain Eukaryota; kingdom Metazoa; phylum Arthropoda; class Insecta; order Diptera; family Culicidae; genus Aedes; species Aedes japonicus. Next base: position 84,012 of record JASCZW010001793.1, read on the forward strand.
CGGAGTTGTAAGGTTTTTTGCCAGATTAAGTTGTTATTGTACTTTGCTTCCTTCAGAATTAGTTACTCGTTCAAACTAACTAGTAAAGTGCGCATATCGTCTTCTCCCCACTTTTCACTTACCCCACTGTACCTTATAGGATGAAAAGTTGGTACATTTATCCAGAAAACCAAAGTTAACGACAATTAGAACCATGAGAATTTCGATATATCAACATTACATCCACTTCGCTCGAGAGTTTGCGTCTGTTAAAATGATTTAAAATTGGAAATGTTTTCTCAACATCATGGGATCCCAGTAGTGAACAGTAATTTTTGCTTTTGAACCAAAGATGCAAAGAGAAAGTATCGAGATAGCGTTCGGCAGGTTATAAAATTGAATAGAAGTAGTTTGAAATTGAACGTAGGGCTTTTGTTAAGCAGTATTTCGAAGCAAACGCACACACTTTTGCCAAACATCCCCATGCGAAGAAGGTCACGGATACGCCACCTTGACTGGCAAAAATGTATGCGCTTGATCGTGCTCAAATATCGAATAGTTCTAGCGATGTGAAGTATCTGTTTTCACACTCCCTAAAAACCACATGTGATGGAAATTAATTTCCAATGAGAGGTTTTAAAACCACAATTTCTCATTTTGAACACTAGTGTTTTTTCTCGTCGTTGTTTACTTAACAAGCTCGGAGAAGAACACGGTAAGGTGTCGTATGCTTATCTTCTTAACAGCATGTTTTGACGGAATTGAATAAATACACTGCTAATTATGTTTTTTTTATATTGCGTTTGCTTCGAAATACTGCTAAACAAATGCCCTACGCCTTAGCTCTAAATAATTCTGAATTCTACTAATTCAATTCTATTAATATTAAAACCTGTAGACTCATATCTAAAATAATAGCGACAGTAAAATGTACAGAGCCTGTAAAGTTGAAACATAAGATTTAAAACACTTTTCGATGTACGTATACCTCGCATCTCGTCTATCATGTGTATTTTAATTTTATTATTCAAGAAGTTATTACAGTAGTGAGTATTATGTAGAGGCGCATTTTTTAATTCACGATATTATTTTCTCTTGTAGGATTAACTTAGTAGAGTATAGACTCTCCAGATTGATTAAAACTTAAGCTATCGAATGTCCATAAGCAAAATATGGTGATAAAAGTTTATTCATCAACGATAATATTTTCGCAAATGTAGTTTTAGGAGTAAGGTAAACATATAATCAGGTAAATTCCTGAAATCCTAACATTTGTTGGGGTTGACTTTATATTTATTCTTAAGATTTCTTTAAAGAATTTGATTTTCAATCAAAAGGATCTATTTTTGGCTGTAAACGTTCCTAGTAGGGTACCGGGATGTAATGTTAGCCTAGCTCCTTCATTCGGTCTATGTACCAAATATGTCATTTATTCAGCTATAATCAACAAAATCATGTTGCTATCATGATGAACAATGAATTTGAAAGCAATTGAGATAGTATTAATCAATAGATAGTTGTTCACTTCTGCGTAATTTTTGATTTCCTCAACTTTTTAGACATCATGATTTCACTGCTTAAGCTGACGCAATTATCACCACAATCTTCGGATGATCTTACATTGGCAAAATTGAACCGATAAACCGCATGATGCAGGCTTGATGCAAAGACAATAGTCATACTATATAAACTAATTGTTTACAAAAATAAAATAACAATGATTTAACAAGAAAACCATAGACCCAATGTTAGGGACATATTTTTTTTATATGTTCCCAACTGTGGCCTGTTTTATTAATAACGTAGTAAATATGTTGTTACTGCTAAAATTTACATGAAAATTAAAAGATTCAAATGTATATTTTTTAATTGTATCATGTTAACACAAAGCAAAGAAAACAAATCTGCTTGGAGTGAATAAAAATGTTTTCATTATTGTATGGCTGATAAATTATACGTGGAAATCATTTATGTGTTTTAAAGTAGTTTTATTTAAGTTTGTTTGGAAAATTTTGTGCTGGGTAAAGTGAATAGCTGGCATTGCCATAAATCAGAAAATCAGGGGAAACATCGCACGATCATTGCATTTAATAATAAAAACTATCAAATGGGACGAAGTTGCATCCACGAATAGACCCAATTTGGTGCTCATAGACCGACATTACATCCATATTCCACGAAAATTCTCGTCTTAATAAAGTTTGTTGTTTAGTTTGTCGTAGTTCAAAATAACAAGCGTTTTATTAAGCATATCTTTGCTAGCAAATAACTAGTTGATTTCCGTTTGTAGCTCAATTACTTTATAAGATATAATGAAAAATGAAACCGACCGCTGCATATTAGGCTAAGGTATGGGACATATACCCTATGTAGTGGTGATGAAAATATTAAATACATCTACAGTTTTTCATACAAAATTGTCATATTTGACATTCTCTATGTCAGCTTTCAAAAGATAGATTGAGCTGAAATTTAAACTATAGCTAGACAATAGAAGTAACCTGAATTTCAAACTGTGTTGAAATTATAAACTGTGCAAAGTTTTGAAAATAACATCCGATCCACCATCTGAGAAAATTATTTTCTCTTACGAAATAGTTTATTTTATAAGAATGAACTACATATTTTGTCGAAGAATTCAATCTTGTAGAACTTTTCAATTGTAAATAATTCAAAAACTAAATTTTTGCCAAACCAAGGCGAATCTGAAGCCATTTTAAAGACTGTACTTAAACATTTAAAAATTCAAAACGGTGCATTTGTTATTTTCGCCTATACTGTAGTTGTTCACATTCTTTTGCCATTCCTTCAAAAACTTTTGAAAAAATTCCATTTAATTTCGATACTCTGGAATACTATCAATGTCAATCAAAATCTTAAGTTAAACTCAAATTACCCATGGATGTTTCTTTCGATCTGCCGTGAAGTTCTCAGTAGGTTTTTAATAAAATGATCTTCGGAATTCTCCTTCAAATTTTTTGAACTCTTTTCAGAAATTTAGCTAGATATAACTTATAAATTTTCATTGTGTTTTAAATAAAATTCCACTTTAACTAACCTTGGATGATGATTTGCGCACAGGACATTCAAAAAGTTATTTCATAAGAAACTTAAATCGAATTCATCTAAATGGTTGAAAAATATCCACATTGTGGCAACTGGAAAATATCTCTGAATTTTGAAATAACTGTTTTTTTTATTCAGTAAAAGAGCAAGTTTAATAAGAGAAGTAAAATTGCTAAGTTAAGAAGTGATTGTATTTTCATTTTATGTAACAATTGGTTTATAGAATTCCGTACAATCTCGACAAACGAACAGAAGTGAATATGAAAAATTAAGAGTAGGTATATCCTAATACTTCAGATATTTTAATTTTTTCAAGAAAACATAGTCGTGGAACAGGTTCCAGGTTTTTATATTTTTTTCAGTTAATTTTGATATTTATTAAAAAAATTGAAACCCCTGACCGCGGTTTATTAGGGACACCATGCCACAGGTATTTTTAGACTTTTCTGCAAGGAGCAACTTTTAACTTATAGCTGTATATCAAAACGCTTAACTTTTCTTCTTAACTTTTCGCTTAACTTCTCAGCCATGAGACGCATTATAACATGACTGAGAAGTAACATGATACAGAACCGATTTTCAAATTTGGCTTATTTTAGTATTGGGAACGGAGTTGTGAAGGAATCAGTATCAACCGACACAATTTTGTAGATTTAAAACGCGTTATTCAAACCCATCCACATTTTGATATAAATTTAAAATGTTCATTGACTTAATGTTGTTCTTTGAAGTTTTAAGATTTTTAGTTGAAACTTGATTCTATATAGATTCAGGATTATTCTTCGCCTCGGATGAGTTGAGACGCCTCAAGAGAATCGAGTAAGGTGACTACCCTAGCAGCACACTTGTTGCAAGTCTGTTGAAAAAACATCAATGCGACACAATAGAGTGTCAATCTAGTTTCTGCAACCAATAATGTCGATTTGGTGTTTGCTTGGGTACAGTAGCCTCGTGAGAGTCCATTCTCCATTTAATCCACACGTAATAATACGAGGTATATATTCACCTCATTCGATTCTCTTATGGCATCTCGATTCACCGAGGCGCAGAATAGACCTAATTATCCGATTAAACCTGTTTTGATTTATCAATTAGAGTAACCTGTCCCCAACATTACGCTACTGTCGTCGCTCTTTCCAATATTCTTATAAACGAAAAACAAGCCTTCGCACAGGCCCCCTCCAGGCCCCCTCCAGACTAATTGTCTAGCTCCGCCAATGAAAGCGACGCCTTTGCATCCTAACATACCTCTCAAATTCCGTGTTTTACTAAAGCACAAATAAAATACAACTCTAATTAAAACTAAAAGATTTAATGTTAATAAGATCTTTAAGTATAATAATTCAAATAATTGCCTTCTGATAATCCTGGCATTGTTTACTTCCTGTTGTAAAAGGCTCATAATTCCTTACGACCCTATATATAATATATACATGCGAACAACGGCCAATGCTGTTGTGCAGCATAATTTACATTGCCTAATCTATCCCAACCCATCCTGACTACACACACATTGCTATTGCATAACACACCAGCCTACTACCCCAAGACGCAAATGAATGAAACCATACCTGATAATAACAGAATAAATTAAAAACACGGATTATGATACGCTATATATTTTCCTTGTTTAAAAAAATTTTTTTTTTAAAACACCTTTACATCCCCCCCTCAAGCTTTAGACATCACGTGGCACCTCCTCGAAAGTCTCGTCATCCACGATGCGAAACACATCCTTCCGGAAGTTGAGCAGATCATCGTTGAAGCGTTGACTGCTCTCGTTGTGCAGCTTGGTCATTACCGGTTTGATCGGTTCAATCAATGCCGTTTTGGCCAGATCCTCGTAGTATTGCCCCTGCGCCGGTCCCATCATGTGCGCCTGACTTTTCCTATAGCCCTGCATCCACTTTGTTTTCATCTGCTCGTGCATATCAGCAAACATTTCCTCCTTCGTCGGTAAAGTTTTCTCTCCGCTGTAGTATTTGAGACAGAATCTCGTTTGTAGATCGAACATTTGCCCAGCGCAAACGTAGTACGGAAGCCCGATGAAGGCCATCGTCGGATGATTGATGTTGATGCAATGTTTGTAGAGAGGATGAACGTAATTGTCCTCTACAATGACACCGCAGTTCTGGCTTAGGAATGGGAAGCTGTAACGGTATCCGGTGCAGTACAGGATAACGGTAAAGTCCTCTTGGCTACCATCTTTGTATACAGCACCGGTTCGAGTCAGTTCCGAGACGTCGGGGTTTTGAGTCAAGTTCGAAGGAAACTTTGTTTTGAATGGTTCCTTCGTGTGATGGCTCAAAGTTACATGCCGAGCTTTGCGAGAAATTTCCAACGCCAAATCCATTCCCGATGGTCCGGCTCCGATGACCAGCACCGTCTCATCTATCGAGGTAAAATAAATTTTTAAATTGAGGGGGATGGGGGTAAGCATCGGTTTCTCATACCTTTGAAATAATCAGGTGTCCTGTAGTCGTGACTGTGCAGTTGCTTGCCCTTGAAGCGATCCATATTGGGAATAGTTGGCAGTCGAGGCGTGTGGTAATGCCCATTGCAAACAAACACAAAATCAAAAAAGAACGTTTCTATCTTGTTTTCCGGAAGATTCTTAACCTGCACTTTCCATCTTTTAGGTTCTTCAACGAAATCGACGATTGAAACGTGATGCTCCAGCCGCACATGTTGTGTGACGCCGAATCTGTTTGCGTACGAGTTCAGAAAGTTTAGAAAATCTTGCGAAGGAATGTACGACTCTTTTTGTTCCGAGATCGGAAAGTCCGGAAAACCCATAACTTCCTTCGGAAGGTTAGTCCGCAACCCTTGGTACATACTAGTGTGGATATCCAGCCCATATTTATCCTTGCCAACCGCTTCCGTGTAGTTCCAGGTTCCACCGATTTGGTCGGTCTGTTCAAAGACGATCACTTGAGCACCGGTTTCCAGAATTCTTTTCGCCGCAGCAAGTCCAGCAGTACCAGCACCGATTACACAGTAACACTTTTCGTGCTCCATTCCACCTTTTTCTTCACCGGAACTGCAAACGCACCCACCTGCCTCAACGAACTACAATGCGACAGTTTTTGCACTAACGTTTTATATTTATACACTGAAAGGGTAATCGAGATGCAAGAAAACTGCAATTGCATTCGCTTTATAAACTGCACTTTTATCAACGAACAATGAGCGTGTTTGTTGCCTTTGACCGACTGTGGCTCCTACGAGATTGATGTCCACCATAGTGTTGTGCACTGTAAGTAAACGGCTTCGTTTGTGGATCGCGTTTTTATAGACAATCAGGACAGGCTCGCAACGATAAAGCGGTCACCGCCTGCTGCTGCTCGTTGGATATTTCAAAGTCGAGGGACTACTTTTGTCTATGAAGCAGCCGCACGGGTCTTTGTGATCGAATCTGGTTGCAATATCAGTGCGGTTGCCATCGTGCACACGAGACAGGTAGCGTGAATGAGATTTCTCAGTGTTGCAGGGCAACACAATGTAGATGTTGAATCAAAGCACCGATGGAGTATTTATACGAACGCCGCCCATACTATGATGGCATATTGCTAGTGGTGATAACAAGTTCATCGCTTTGGCTTATCGTGTCCACTTACCCTTAGCCTTAGTTCCACTAACCGACATACATACATTCGGGTGCCGGTTTTTTTTTTCGCTTGTCTCGGACACTGGACGGGTCGATGAACGAAATGCATTTCATCTGTATGCAGTTGTGCTCTACTAGTCAGTCGAGCAGTTTTTGGGACGACCTTCAACCAGCGATTGAAATGAATTAAGAAGCCAACATTTTTAGAGTTTTATATCTTATAGGAAAAACAATCAGATTGTTCTTATAGATCTGTACACCCATTAGTAAATCTATCTTTATTTAAATCCTTTAACTACTCTAACCTACGGTGGTATATATACAATGTTCTCGTAATCGAATCCTCATTCAAACCTTAACATAAGTTTCATCGTCAACGATTCGGAACTTGTCCTTCCTAAAGTTGACCAAATCTTCACTAAACCGGAACGCGCACAGTTTGTGTAGCTTCTTGATAACCGGCTTAATGGGATCAACACCGGCCGTCCTGGCCAGATCATCGTAGTACCGATCCTCCTGCGGACCCATCATATGAGCTTGTCTCTTCTTCATACCCCTACTCCACCTTTCCTCCATCTCGGCGTTGGTATCCGCTTCCATTTCCTCCTGCGACGGCAATTGCTTCTCCCCGCTGAAGAACTTGATGCAAAACCGAGCCTGCAGATCCATCATCTGCGCTGCGCACACATAGTAAGGTAGTCCAATGAAGGCCATCGTCGGATAGCGAATATTTATGCAGTGCTTGTAGAGTTTCTGAACAAAGTTGTCCTCGACGATGATGCCACAGTCGCAACTCAAGAACGGGAATGTGTACTTGTAACCAGTGCCATAGCAGATGACGCTGAAGTCTTCCGAAGATCCATCTGCGAAAACCACCCCCGTTTCGGTCAATCGAGCAACATCGTGTTTCAACGTTACATTGTCCGGAAAAACTGTCTTCGGTTTATCTTTGAGATGATGGCTTAAAGTGACCCGCACCGCCTTTTTGGAGATCTCGTATGCAAGATCCATACCAGATGGACCAGCACCGATCACCAGTACAGTTTCACCTGAAAATAATTTTAGTACATTAGATACGTCCAACCTTCAAACGCATCAGACTACTCACCAACAAACGGATCGTTACATCGATAATCGTGACTGTGCATTTGTTTGCCCCTATAAACGTTCAATCCCGGATAACTGGGTAGCCTTGGCGTATGATAGTGTCCATTGCATATCAGCACATAGTCAAAGTAGTACGTCTTCAGAGCATCATTTGGACAATCTCGGACGATCACTTCCCACTGTTTCTCGTCCTTCGTCGGCTTAACCCGGATCACATAGTGAGCAAACTTGATATTTTCCGTAATTCCAAAATAATCCGAGAAATATTTGAAGAATCTCAGCATATCCTCCGCCGGAATGTAGCTACTGTCCTGCTCCGGAATCGGGAAATCCGGATAGCCCATGATCTCCTTGGGCAAGTTGGTCTTCAGACCCTTGTACATGCTCGAATGCACATCAATGCCGTACTCGTTCTTGCCGGTATTTTCGTTGAACACCCACGTGCCACCGAGCTGTTCGGACATCTCGAAAACGGTGACATCACCACCGGCTTGTAGGGCATGACGCGCGGCGCAAAGTCCAGCTGTTCCGGCACCAATCACGCAGTAGGTGTGCTTTTTCTTGCTAGTCTGCAAAGGGGAAACGAAATTGCGATTAGCGTCGAAATTGATAACTGCAATAGACTACACAGTTTGCATTAAAATGTAAATGTAAATGTATTCCAAGGTCTCACTCGACATTATCAGGAATTGACTTTTGCGCACTGCCACATCCCGACACTCATTTTGTATTTACACACTATGCATTGATCAAGGTTCATCCCCCTAAAATAGCTGTAGACGCCGTGTCTCCTATAGGGTGACCCGTCTGCGTTCCACTATATGTACAGTTAAAAGCTACCATTATTTTTGCAGTGCATATGCAGCACACGCTACTGGTCCAGAGCGAACTGATAAGCAGGCTCATGAGGCAAATTGTTATGCTCGTCCCAAGAATGGTCCAGATTAAGTGGCATATTTTATTTTTAACATACAGACGGCTCGACGGGAGTGTTGTACAATTAATACTCTTTGACCCTGCCAACGAATCCAAAATAAATCCGAACTGGTCCCAAGCAATTAATTGATAATATTCTGTAATTGATGTTTTCCTGTTGGTAACATTACGAGCTGAATGCAAATAGTAGGTCGTCGCGGATGTACGCCATCGGATTCGTGGCATTTTGAGTTTCGAGGAGACGGTTAGCGGCTGTTGTTACTTCGCGAACACGTGATAAGGTTAGAATGTGCGATAGAACAAGGTGAATGCAATCGTATTATTTGATTTTTTTTGTACTGGAATAATTCGATTGTTCAGATATTACATCACCACATTCGAAATAATGAACACATATTTTGCGGGATCCCGTTTGGTAGGTTATCGTTGCAAATAGAGTCAATAAACTATTGAAGACCTAGTGTATCCAACAATGTTGCTAATAAATTCAGCCAATTGATCAACATTGCTGACGAAGTCGACATTTCAACTGTTGACTGTTTCAAAACAAAGTCATAAGTTCCAATAGAACTTTTTCGAAGATCAAAGAGTACAGCGACATTGTAAATTGTCAACTTGCCAAGTTTCTAAAAAAATAAAAGAAACTTTTCGAAATACATTAAAAGAACTTTGAAAAACTTTCAAAAAGTTGTCAACAATTTTTTAAGAAAAACTTTTAAAACATTTCCTAATGATCTTTTCATAGCTCGTGAAGAACTGATCAACATTGCAAGGTAACTTTTCGACAATAAGCTATCAATCCGTAGTCCGCGTTCTGCCGGTTTGGTTGAAGATGGTTGCCACTTGAAGATGCAATGAAAGATCATGGTCCTGACATTCCCAAATATAACACGTAGTTAAATGTTTCTTGTCTTCTATAACTTGCGTCTTCTATAACTAACGTGATGGAATGGAGTGAACAGGTGGAAGCTCATCGAGAATGATCTCTCATATGCATCCGTCGAACAATTCTGAACGGCCGTTGTGAGAATATCATCATGAAAATCTCACATGCGCACCAATTACTAATGATTCTCTCCTCTCTCCTGCTCTCTTCCCTATCCCATGGCCGCGAGCGGTACCATATGACACATTGTGAGTCTCGATATTTGCTGCAAAAGCAGAAACATCGAGACGACAATACCCAAGAAACAATTCAAATGCAAATTGGTTTTATTCATGTTTTATGGCAGTTTTATCAAAGCATTATGGAGATCATCTTTATTTATCAGGGCATTTTCCAAGTTAAGGTGGTTTTAATTGATTAACAGTTCTTAAGAGTGATTAAAGAACTCTTGAAGAAACCTCCATAAAACTACATCATTTATAAGTGTAATTCACCTTATAAGTAATTTTATAAGATACTTGAGTCCCCTCTCAAGACATCGTTTTGTAACTTTCATAAAACCTGATAAAAGTTTTGAGAAGGTTTTATGACATTCTTCTTCAAGGTGAATATATCTTGAAAATACTGCCATAAAACGCTCTTAGAACCATTTGGTTTCGAATAAGAGCACTTACTCTTGAGAAAGAACATTCTTTCTAACATAAAATAGTGGATCGTTCAAGTGGAAATTCAATTAAAACCTATCCAATATATTGAATACTCCTTCATCTCAGCCACCAACGACCTTTTTTTCCATCGCTAGAATCCATTGGAATCGCAGCCTACTGAGACTAACTTATCAGAAGGGTCTATGCGTTATGCGTCCTATTTTTTTGTAACGAATCAAATTAAATGGTGCAATGTGTCGCCAGTTGTAAGCCGAGAATCATAACTCATGATTATTGATTTTATGCCAGTTGTGCAAGTTAAACCTAACGTCCCAGGCAGTGGATTATCGCCATGCGTTATCGTATGTCCATCACCGTTAGGTGGAGAAGGTGGTGCGTTGGAATTGCTCAGTGATCTACTACACAGCGCACTTCATCCGACGTTAGGTTTATAAACCTATAGCTATAGCATATAGATCAAAAGGAAAAATCATTTTTCACTCAACTGATGTTTCCGCCTTTCAGGCAATATTTATTATCTGTTATTCTTCCCAAAACCATTGTTAGCATATTCAAGGTAAATTTTCTTTTTGTTTTTGTTTTTTTTTATCGACTAACGCTGGTGATTAAAAATATTAAATTATAAGCTGTTATTATGACTAAGAACAACAATTATGCATAGGCACTTTTGATTTGCACCGTCACGTTTTCTTTGTTTATGATGTGCCTTTTTCACGCTGATTTTATGGCTATCTTACGAGAGACTTGTTTACCTTGAGCAATTCAAACAAGTTTTATTCAAGCGTAACTCATCTTTTTCAAGAGTAGAACAAATAAAGATGAACTTATCGCGCTCCTCAAAAAATCTTGGTAGTCTTGTGTAAGAAATATAGGTTTTTTTTGCGTTTTATGGTAGTTTTAGATAAAACCATTGTAAAAATGGCGAGCGTGGCTATTCTGGAATCCCTCGGAACGGTAGCCATTTTCATAAGTATGCAACAAAACTCTAATTTTTTCAATGGTACGAACAAACAATGCTGTTTAAAATTCATTTTGAAACATAAAATGGATTGTAGACACAATTTATTCAAGATCTAACAATTTATCAGCCTTGTCACCTAATTGTTGAATTTTCAACTATTTTTTTTTATTTTTTAAACAAGTCAATGTTCTAGCAATAATTCAGAGGCGCGTTAAAATTTTCGAACTTTTATGTTATAAAACACCAATAAACTGAATGTCGTATGAAGAATTCAATAATGGCAGGAAAAAAACAGATGCATTTATGGTCAATTTAACAATTAATTTACATACGTATCCACTTTGGAAGAGAATTATAGTAGCTTACACTCAACCATAAACAAAAAAAATCGCCATTCAGCAGAACGAATCGAAAAATGGAATCTTCGAAGCATATTTGTGACAGACTGGAAGTGTTCTTAAAGAGGAAAATCATAAAACTATTATAACTTGTGGTAGTTTTATCATAGTTTTAAGTATGTCTTGAATGTCATTACAAGTATGTACCGATAAAACTATCAAGTTTTAAGCGAACCTTGGGAAATAGTCGTGAGAACTTCCTGTAGTATGGGCCTTTTGGAACTTAAAAGGGTTTTATGGCTGTTTTATCGATGTTTTGTAGAATATCTAGTTTAATGCGTGGTTTTATCAAATGAGTCTTGAAAACTTCTTCAAGTGTACCTTAAAATTGAATTTGTTACTTGGGTATGCGCCCTATATCAACAGGTTCAAAGGGAGGTTGAAGCAGTAAGTGGAGAAGCCAATTTTTCTACCACAAGCTTCAAGGTAAGATGATTTCAAAAAGAGTGGGACTGCCAATTTCCAGTTGTTAACTTGGGCCCACAACACGTTTTTGGCCCTTCATACAGGAACATGATGAAACATTTACCACAGTACAACCTTGATCAAAACGTTTTATTAAAACAGTCCAGTGCGATAGGCAGTTGCCTTGCTAAATAAGATGGTAGTTCACATCATCAACATTCATCAGTCGATCAGTCCAAAGTTCCAATGCAACTTGTGAAAAAGTTCCAAGGACACTTATCGGGAGCTCAAAGGATACTTACCCGAAGTTCCAAGAGAACTCCCCTGAAGTTCCCAAAGAAGTTGTAACGTGTTCCAATGTAATTGATCCATCATTTCTAGCTTGTTTTGAGTTCTTGCCGAAAGTTCGAAATTCAAAAGATATTTGTGCGTTGAAGAAAGATAAATCTTGTCATAAGTTGCAAGGTATATTGTCTAAATCAACAGGGAAGTTATAAGAAGACTTTTCCAAAATGTCAATGCAACTTATGTGAAGATCCAAAGCGACTTACCAGAATCTCCAAAGAAAAGAAAATAGGCGGAATTGTTCGAATTTCCAAGAGAAATTGTCTGTCATTGATCTTGTCAAAATTGAAAAACCTATTAATGCGATGATATTGTAAAGTTATGAGCATGATTCACCGCCCGAAGCTGCACCTCCGTTATTGTCAGATCAATTTTAATATCACAAAGAATCAACAGACGATGCTAACATAAAGGGTGTACGAAATCAAATTGCAACGTTTTCAAAAGACTGTAACTTTTTACACATTGGGTATTTTCTATTGAAATTTCGGCTGAAACTATTTCAATGTGTTTTGTTAACACAGTATTAGTGAAATTAGTAGCAATCGTTGCGAGGATGGAGTCGAAAGAACAGCAGTGGCATCAAACAAAATGAGCGCACGTATCTCAGTAATCCGAATCTTCCTCATCGTGTTTTAAATCGTTACAACGACGTTTGACCATCGATCGGAAGAATAAGTGTGGCGAACGGGTACTGAAAGCTTTCAAGAGGAATCCAAACAGTTCAGCTCGTGATGTGGCAAAGAAACTCTATTTAAGCAAAACTTTCATACAAGATGTAAAAAAAACGTTAAGGACAACAGACAAAGTGCAAAAAGCGCCAAATCGCGATTGACGGCAGAATGTGGTGGCAAAATTACGTGCACTAAAGCAGACTTCCGGCAACTTCCGAGGCTCGTGTTCTTTACTGCTCATGATAAGCCCGATGTTCCTGAGGACGTTAAGAAGCAGAAGATGCCAAAGTTTGCCGAAGCATTTCAATTCATCGAACCCATATTCTCACAACGAACCCATATAGACTGAGGCCGATTGAGATGTACTGGGCCATCATGAAGCAGGTACTTTGGAAACATACTAAGGAAGTGAAATCGGAGGAAGACATTAAGAAAAACTGAATTTCGACACAAAAAAAAACAATTAGTCCAAACGTTATACAAGATCTTACGAGTAGTGCTAAAAGGCATGTTCATGCATTTGGGTATGGTAATGAAATTGAATAAAGCGAACATGCGATCCCATGATGGTGGGCAGATATTTCCGATTTTAAAACATTATAATTTAATTAACATACTTTACGCAATAAAAACATAATAAGTAACATAATGTATTGACTGAAAAGGAATCAGTACCGGAGAGAGACTTCAACTTCAAAAAGCAATAACCTAACAGATGCCGCTGTTTGTTTGCGTGCTTGACCGAGGGGTGATTTCCCCGTATAAAAAATAACAGTAAGGTCACAAAACAAAATCATAAAATTATATTAAAACACAATAATTTGAATGGCAACTGGTTGTTAAGAAAACTTATCAAAACTTCCAACTGAACTTGTTAAAAACTTAAAATGACCAAGTCCGAATTTTCTGAGGAAAATCAAATATTGAAACGAAAATTGAGGACGACTCCGACGTAGTGGTCAGCATCCATACCTCTCACGCCAAAGTCGCGAGTTCAAATCTCACCTCCGGAAAGTTTACACAAAATACCCAAAAGGCTGTGCGAAACGATGATGACTGAGAGAAGCGGCTGTTGGAATATTTACGAGAAACAAACTTACTTCAAATACTCTAAATGAGAAAAAAAATATTGAGAAAAGCGCAGAACGAATAACAAAGAGACACAAAATAAACAAATAGAAGAGCAATGCAGAAAACATGGGGTTTTAGATCAAATAATCAGTAGAATAGTAGAAAAGTGGCTTAAGACGATGGGATGCAGTTAAACCGAGGATATAGAAACAGTGTTGCAGAAAACAGCAAGTGGCGCAATTAAAGACCAGACCGAAAAAAGTGCAGAACAAGAAACTAGAGGTTAAACAGAACAGGTTAAATGTAGAAAAAGGAAAAAACAAAAATATTGGATCCTGTAGGGATGGAGCAAAAAAAATTGAGATAATTTAAAAAACAATGCAGACAAAAAACAGCGGAAAAGCGAAAAAAAGATAAAAAGCCAAGTGAAAGAAACCAAAACCCGAAACGAGGAGAAGAAGAAAAGAAACAAACTGGTGATACCGAAGAGGAGGCGCAGAAAAAAAAACGTGATGACATAGAGAAGAAGCAGAATAACGAAGCAAGAAAACAAACAGTAGAATGTATAATATACTAAAGTGGTGAAAAAGAAGCAAAGTATTAGAAAAAGAGAAATGGAAAAAATGTGTGGAAGAGGACAAATAGAAGACAAGTGAAGTAGATAAAGAAATATATCGAAGAAATAGAAATAAAGACGAGAAGCAATAGAATGGAAGAAGAAAAGAAATCAAAAATAAGTACAATTCTCTTAAGCTTGCACTGTCATAAACTTAATTGACACGAATGCACTTTGGTTTAGAGTGACACACTTTGGTTTAGAGAGACCACACTGCTGCATCATGAACGATGAAACACACGTAAAAGCGGACTTAAAACAAATACCCGGCAACCAGTATGTGACTGTGAAAGACAAGTTCGATGTTCCAGAGTCTCTTAGGAAACAGCAAGTGTCAAAACTCGCCAAGAAATTCATGATTTGGCTGGGGATTTGTTCGTGTGGTAAACGGAGCAAGACTTTCGTGACAACTTCAACTGTAAATGGTCAAGTATACATGAATGAATGCCTGAAAAACGACTGCCTCCGTTTCTCAAAACACACAACGTTCCTACAAATTTTTGGCCGGACCTAGCCTCTCGTCAAGCATCCTCAAGTTGTCAATACAGAACAGGAAATTTTGAAGTCATGGTTGAAAGCGGAAAAAAATGTCTGTTCAAGCGCTGTACAAAATCTTATGCGTGGTATTAAGAAGAAAGTTCGGGCTTTTGGATTTGGTAAAGAAATACACTTCGATTGTTGTTTTTTGTATTCTCCCATGCGCGGAAGTAACGATCTTTGATGAAGTTTGTCAGAAGCAGGTAATTTCTTATCTCTATACGAAGCGCTAGGAGTGGACGGTAATTTATTGCTAGAACGAATAGACATGAAGAGAAAGTGTATTGATAGTTCCGTATAGGGCAACAGCAGGCAGAAATTGAAAGATACAAGTTTGAAAACGAGCGGTGCCCATTGAACAGTAGTATCCGAATCAGGCGCATAACTCTTTACCATACTACCCAATGCATGGTAGGCAAAGGGGAGGAAATCCCCTTGACTGGTAAAAAGTTATTCAACCGATCGGGCTCTTATACTACCTTGCTGAACAATTGGTAGCCAAAATCAGTTGATGCCACTAAGAATGTTATGATATTTTGTATAAGCTGTTGACCTAAGTTTAAAAATAGACTCAACAAGCGTCAAAACAAACAACTTTTCGTTTATCCTACCACAAATATAACCAATGATGTATATGGACTACCAAGAATGCATGTCTGTAACACGTGTAGATGGCTAATGGGTAACTTCCAGAGCACAAATTTCTAGGGAAACGTATGATCTGGCAAGTGATTTCAATTTCCCCATCACCATCAAATGGGGTTTAACATTCAGTGATTTTTCTTGTTATTCATCAGAAAAAATCTCTGCTGCATACTATTCTACTCAGCATCCAGAATGTAATTGGTTTTACCATGTATTTGGTTTTACCGACAACTAAATCATGGGCAAGATGACTATTGTATATAATTGTCATAATAACCATGAAAATAATCGAACTCAACAAGATCATGGTATTCTTGACAATGACCATGGTAACAAGGACTATTCCGACGTTATAGTAAATGTTAATTCACCTATTTTTAATTTTTATTTTCACCATGATCATAGTCGGCTCAAAATCACTATACTGACATAGACATCCTATCTTTTAATAATGGTAAAATTAACTATCAAACTTTTCTATGCGTATGGTCGAAAACATTAAATTTATAGGCAAAAATCGATAATTTAAAAACCTTTAGCGCTACAGATTTGATGTCTTAAAAACTTAAAAAATTTAAATTACCACTTCACTTGTTTACTTTTTAAAAAAACGGAAGCACTTTTTCAAACTATTACTACTAACCGCGAGCAAATTTTCTTTAACTCCATTAGAAAAAGCTTATTCTTTGACAAATGGTCTAGCGACTGTTCATTTTATTAAGTGGTCACATTGTTTTGCAGATGTTTCATTTATCAGTAAACGTTTTATATGTAATAATCACTGTTCTCTCTGAATTAAAAACTATATTTTTCATCAAAATGCTCCTAGATATGAAACTGATGCACTTTTGGACGAATACTCTTCAGTGGCCTTTCCACAGTTCTCTGTGATACCTTTCGGCTAGCAGATGACCAAATTTTTCATTAACTCATTGACAGATTCTGCCTCTCTGCCATCCTCTCGGCCGCTGGTGCCGCTTGATTATTGTCCAGTAGCGCTGGATCGGACGCAGTTCAGGACAATTTGGTTGATTATCCTCTTTTTGCACAAAATTTATACCGTGCTTCCTTACCAGATCCTGTGTTGAACTTTTTGCCGAACTTTTCCATTCCGATCGTTTGTCTGTCAGCAGGTGCGCTTTTCTTCAAAATCCGCATTATAAACTGCGGTCCCGATAGTGTAGTTCTGTCCAGTTTGCAATATGTTTCGTCATCCATAAAATGCAAAGATTGGGATGCTTCCTTAACATTTTATTAAGCTTCCGCGCTCTATTTTGGCATTATTTGCTTCTTGTATGTCCTAATGTTATTTTGCTTTTTGACGCTTTGGACAAATCCAACGGATACTCCCAGTCTTTTTTTTTTTGCAACCTGTTGGACTGACTTCGATTTTTGGAATAACAGAAGCTCAACACATTTCTTTTTTTTTTTGCGGATTGGCAGGGCCACTCCAGGTTCTGAATCATGGCAGGTCGTCCACAATATGCTCTTCTTTAAATTATTTCGATGATTTTTGCACACCAGACAAGACAGTCTTTCGTGGTACTTTTGAAAAATCAAAACTATATTTTCCTTATCAATTCGCTCCATTTTGCTAAACTCAAACTGTTTTGACTAAGATAAAAAATGACAGTCGTCTTTTTGTGTACTGAATTACACGATGAAAAGAATTCCATTAAAGTTAAGTAAAGCTTCTGCTTTTTAGCGCATTACAAAAGTGTCCTCTCTATAAAATGAACAGTCCTTATTTCGACTGAGACTAACTGACTTGATCATTGTCTCAAGTGCTCGACTTGTTTTGCTCGCGTACCACTAGCAAGGTAATTTGAAAAAGTATTTCAGTTTTTTTCATACAAAGTGATCAAGTGCAGTGTTAATTAAAATTTTCCTAGCTTTCAATCACAATCGTTCTATTTACACGCTCTTAAAGGTGTTTTAAAAAAAGTGAAGTCTTGATAGTTCTCATACAAGAAAAGATTTATCCTCTTACGGATAGTGGTAACTAGGGTGGTTCGCTCATAATTGTTTAAATATATGTTTTATATATCGCTATCCACCAGAAATCTCTAGCGCTAAAGGTTTTCGAGTTATCGGGTTCTGTTGAGAAATTTTGTGTTTTCGTCCACGGTATAGATTCAAAATTACATGGAAATTGATAAACCATACTATCAACACCTGATTTGTCAATAACAAAACCTCATGGATTCCGAACAAAAGTTTAAAATCAAATCCATTCGTCCCAATTGTTTATAGCTACATTGTTTGTGAGAAAAACAAATACCAAAAAGCTCAATGTTTCTTCCACTATGCAAGCATCATCGTTCCATCAGCTGTCGATTCTCGTTTATAATAAATAAAAGGAAAACAACATGTTTAGATTCAAAGCATGACGTTTGCCTCTTCTCTAACCAATGCAATCACTGTTACCTAGGAACGAAGTAAATCACGTCATAATAAATCAAGAATTGCTTATCAAAAACACGTGTCTGTCGGATTGTTGATGTTTGTTTGAAGTCTATTGATCCCCATACCGAAGGGATTACAAAAAAATGGGAAATCAAAATATTTGTGTTCACCCAAGCAGGCTGTGCTCAAAACACTTCATACGCACATGTCATGATACATCCACTGCATGGGAAATCAACACTGTCAAACTAATCATCACAAGTTGTCAAACTGTGTTTTACCAGCAGTGGGAGTTTATCAATCCAATTGCGATAGGAATTTCCGGCTTACTATGCATCACTAGACGATTTAAATGTGATGCAACAATTTCGACACGTTGCAGAGTCACTTTTGCTGTAACACTATTCTATTCACTCAACTGGGTCCACAACACGATGGAACCCTACCGGTGTTTAACTATCCTTACCACGTCGTTCACCATATTGCTGATTCGGCTTATCTTTTCTCAAAACCACTAAGCTGTTTTCTAGAACTTTTTAACCTTATTTTATTTTGATTCACTACTCACTTCCACTAGTTTTGCTTCTTTCAGATCCCTACGATTGCACCGTCGGTTAAAGACTACTGATCTGCTCTGCAGGCTGGTTCTTATTTATGAACAGCACCATCGCCGGCGACGATCGGACTTGCATCAGCCTCCGGTGGTTCCTTTCTCAGTTGTAGAACTGCGCATTCTCCTCTCCCGGCGACTTCGTAGATGATTAATTTGCCATGTGTATTAAACCTATCGATCGTATTACTATGTTGAGTACCTACAACAGCGCTCAACTGATAGTGCTCGCAAGTTGCGCCAGCCAGTGTGAGCTACAGCGGTAGCGGATCTTATCACAGAATGGTTCAATAAAAACAAAAAGAATCATCAGAAACATATATGTACATTCATCACTACATGGCACGCGTCGTTCAATCAGCCGGCCCGGCAGGGCAACAAAGACAGATTTGCGCCTATGAAGGGTCGCAAAAATGACATTAACCCAGTAAACACACGCTATCGCATTATAGTGGTGACGTATGCGTATGATTCTATCCTGACTACGCGTTGGAAAAATGCGGTGGAGCTGGATGTGGAACACTTGCGATTTTATTACACCCCACAGGCGAGCCCCCTTTCGCTTCTATCTCTAACATGACCTAGACAACAATAAAATGGATGAACACACACTCCGAAGCCCACGTGCTCACCGCTCACTAACATTTACCTCGAACGCGAACACTTTCGAAGGTGTGCGATGGTATTGCAATCACTTCTAGCCTACTATTTACAATACAGTCGCACAATACTGGTTTGCTCAGTTAAGCATCGTTTACATGTTCAATTGATTATTTTAATCTTTGTAAAAATTAGCTAGTCATACCTAAAAAGATATCTGCGTTATTTTTCTATAACAAAAATTGCGGGATGGAAAAATACTACCATCGATGCCAAGACATGAGATGGAATTTTTGTCGTCAAGTGGATTTGTGTTGTTTTTTTTTCAGTTAGTTATTGTCTGTGCGAAGCCATTAAAAAAACCTTATCACAGCCGTAAGCCATAGCTTCGAGCGAATCTAACTGAATGACTATAAAAACAACTTTTCTTCTTGTGAAAGGAATAGGATTAGTGCTGTATGATTTGCCGAGTTTGTATCGTTCAGCACTGGGTAAAATATTTAGAAGGCACAGATTTGACAACGATCGTATTCTTGTCAACGGTTTTTCTGGTTTTGTTTTTTGTATCAAATTAACTTAGCTGTCTCTAGGAAATGTTTTGTTAAGCTATAAATTAAGTTCAAATCAAATTCTAATTTAATGCACTTCTCACAATATTACTCTTCAAGCGAATCAACTAATTCTTTTCAAACTGCAGTTTTCTTCACTGTGGTTGAATTCTTTTCCAAAATGACTCTATTTGCTCAAAGTTGCCTTAAAATTTGTTAGTTATTGATCGGCCGATAATGTGAATAAATAGCATTTAGTTAGCCTTGCCTTTTTGTATATACGTGTTTTTTCACTTCCACTCTTTAACCGTTATCAAGAACAGACCTGAAACCATTTACCTCCACCTATCCATTAGGTTATGAGCCCAGGTGCGAGAATGGAAGAAGTCTGAAGTTCTAGAAGATTATCTCACAAAATGAGCGAGGAAAAGCTTGTGCTATTAAAAGGAAAAGAAATCGAGAATCGGAAGTTCCGAATCGAAGTGCTGAAGGAAAACTAAGGATTGTTGGAATATCTGGAAAAGGACGTTGGCGATGAAGATTATGCGAATTATTTGCCATCAGACACTACTGCTGTTCAAGCGGAAAAGAATATGCTACTTGAACTTGCTCATCCATCGGATCGCCAAAGATTACTTGGAGAACGTTAAGAACAAGCGCACAGCGAAGGACGTCTGGGACGTCTGGGAAGAACGCAGTTCAATCCGCATTACGGAAGTATCAACAACAGTGCTCTTTCGTAGATTCCTCAAGGCGGGGTAGAAAATCCGGTCCCGCTGACCCTACAATATACAGAAAGGTTAGGGACTTTTTCAAGCATCATCCTTCAGCATTATTCCGAGATGTGGGGAAAAACCTAAGTACTTTGGCGCCTAATGTTATGCGTGCCAAGGAGAGATTGGGCCTGCAGACTAGTCGGAATCAGAAACAGTTAAAACGAAGCACCAAACAGGCTGAATCTGTGAAACCGAGGGCTCGAAAGCTGTACGACAAATTGCTGACGAAAAAATCGGGCTGTGTTAATAATATGGACGATGAAAACTATATAAAATTCTGCCGGGACCACGAGGTTTTATAGGATGTTCTTGGATCAGTGAAAGCCATTTACACTGAAAAATTCAGCAAGAAGGTAATGGTGCGGCAGGCCATCTGCGGATGTGGAAAAATATCTAGTCCGTTCATTACGGCAGACACAATAAATGTTCAAATCTACGTGAGGGAGTGTCTGCAAAAAAGCTTGCTACCCTTGATAAAACAGCATAACAAGAAGCCTACAATCTTTTGGCCTGATCTTGCTTCATGCCCTAGAAAAATACTACCGACACTCACGCATTTCGGGAGGAAATTGATTGTATTCACTATGTCGTACACAAAGCACGCAGAGATTTTCTGATTTTACTGTTAGTTTAAGTTAAATTACGAACTATTGTTTAATTTATTTTTTCGCCAAAACGACGCAGAAAAACAAAACACGTCAGTTTCAAAGCACGACTTGCTGCGATCCGCCTCAAGAAGACACTGTTTCAGAAGTGGTACAACAAGGAGCCGAATATTGACGAGTTTTGGATCCACTGTCTATACTTGGATTGCGAAGCAGACGCGTAAACCCAGAGAGAAGAAGCTGTTTACGTCACGCGATGCGAGCTACGAATGGCGTCAAATGTTGAATCCTTGAAACTGGTTTCGTTGGAACTGGAAGAAGAACAGATTTTCTGAATGGCGATGAACAACCCAACGATGAGTAAGCAGACTGCAGCTGAAGAAAAGGAACCTATCGGAGCGCTCCCTTTGCAATAAAAACGTAACAACTGCCCAGAAGAAGTGTCCATGAGGCAAGGCTAACCAAGAACGTTACTTTTGCCTAACATCCCACTGCGGGGTAGGTCGAGGCACGGACGAATCCGCCAGCTCAACAGGCAAAAGTAACGTTTTGTACGCGCTCATGTACTACTCATGATAGCTTTATGATAGTTTCTAGCGGTAGTTTGTATGCACTCTGTTTTGATCCGCACATGGGAGAGGAACTCTCTCCTTATTGTGTTTGTTTTGATTCGCAACGTCTGAGATCACTCAGGTTTCTCTGGTAGTTCTTCTTCTTTTATTTTTGAGAGGGACATTAACTCTTCGGGTCATTCTTCCCCGATTGAACAAGGTGATCTTGTGCAGGTAAAGAAAATGAGAAAATGTAATCAGCTGGACATGGGTTTG
Source organism: Aedes japonicus (assembly GCA_034211315.2). Taxonomy (NCBI): domain Eukaryota; kingdom Metazoa; phylum Arthropoda; class Insecta; order Diptera; family Culicidae; genus Aedes; species Aedes japonicus. The sequence continues at coordinate 106,285 of JASCZW010001793.1, forward strand.
TCGTAAATAAGGAACGAAAACGGTAGTCAAGTGACAGGAAACTGGTAAGTAGTATAGAAGCGGATGAAGTCAGAATTTTATCTCTTTTGATTGTTCGAACGAAAATGACGAAAATGAAAACATGAAAAATATGATAGGATTTATTCAAATCTACTGTTGTTTTCAATGTTTTCAAATAGAAGAAAATGTTGTGGGCAAGTATCCCATAATTACTTTAACTATGGTAATTAAACATGACCAAAACAAACAATAATAACTATTAAGTTCATACTATTCCCCTTTTAAAGTTCTGTCCAGTTAGAATCCGGAATTTCTTATTGTGTTGCAGCGGCACGGAAAGTAACCGCTGCAAGAATTTTTTCACAGCAGTTTGTTCATCTAGGCGCCCACTTTCATAGTATAAATTAACACGGTATATCGTGCTGTGAGTCAAAAGTTATTCCAGATGGAAGCCGAGAGGAGAGAAAAAATTCTGCACATCCACGTTGATAATCCAACGTGGTCCGCAATAAAAATCTCAAAAACGCTGAAAATCGCCAAATCAACCGTGTATTATGTGCTCAAACGTTTCAGGAAGCAAAAGAGCGTGGATCGAGTGCCTCAAGGTAAGCGTCGTAGTAGAACATATGACCGCAAGCTGAACCAGCAGGTGTTGAGAACCGTCAGAGCAAACCCTGGACTATCAGTTAATAAAATCGCACAAAAATACGCTGCTGCTCACAGTACTGTTCGAAGAATTCGTTTGCGAGCAGGATATCGTTCTAGTCGAGCCAGCAAGCAACCAAACAGAACGTTGAAGGCGAAGATTCTTAAAAGCCGCGTACTACCATTAGCATCAGAACCCATAAACAGCCCCGTGGAAGTTTGGCCAGATATCGGCGAGTTGAAGGAAGTTATCCAGTGGTACACTATGATATACCGCTAGAATAACTTCACCGCTTACAACATAAATCCACCAAAACTGCCCGCAGTTCCGGCCCATCGAGAGATTTCGGGCAATAATGAAGCGGAAGCTTAACAAAAGTAGAAAAACGACTCGGAACGCGACTCAGATGACCAAAATGTGGAACAAAAGTGCCATGGAAGTTGACTCCGGAGTCGTGCCGCGTTTGACAGGAGAAATAAAGAAGAAAGTGCGAGTTTTCATTAGAAACGAAGAGAAATTATTTGTATTGATGTTTTTTTCCTTAAATGACAGTGAATTACCTTTGTTTTGGTGTATTAAACTTATTTTTACGTCAATCCGTTATCGAGATACAGATGATTTTATTATTACGGATTCTAAATGGACATAGCTTTAAACACAATTCATTTGCATTCTGACACAAGTCTTATAGTACGTTCACACTACAGCTTATAATACGTGATATAGAGTATCTTAATATCAAATTACATGTACATTATTTCCAGTGAAAACTAGATGTTGCTGATATCAAGATAATCTATATCACGTAATATATACAGTAGTGCGAACGTACTATTACTATTTAAACGGTAAAAAAAATGCTATTGCAATTGCAATTGAATGATATGTTACTTGATTGAGGCATAACTGGATTGACTAGAATCACTAGGACAATAAAATTTGCTATCCATTTGAGACCTTTTTCTATTTTTATTATATGCACCATGGATTTAATTATTTTCGTTTATTCGCGAAACTCTTTTCATAAAAAAACGGAAAGGACGCTGAACCGAAATTAACTGAAGGTTGCAATATTCATTAACGCTCTATTTTACCTGAAGGATGCGACACATCGAAATCTAGATTCAACATGATCAATAATTACATGGTACAATCCTATTGGGTTGTTCGAAACTATGCAGTGTTGATTGTACAATGCAATATTCGTTGAATTAATATACTTTTATTTCAATACCATACTCCATCAACAGATTTCTTTCGGTGTTAGTGACTTTTAGGTCTATTTTCCGTTTAATGACAATGAAATTCTTTTAAAGTTCATGTGATATTTTTTTAAGGCAAGACTTACCATTTTTGATGATTTTTTAATAATGTGCACACTTGGGTTTATCACTGACGTCGGTAAATTTTTACTTAGTTTTTAAACAGCTGAAAAAGTCAGTAAACTTCAGCATATAAAATGTAAGAACATTATTAAAACGATGTATATGTTCTACCAATAGATAATGTTGAAATGAAGCATTCAGTGTACAGTTCGAAAGAATTTGTGTTTGTTTTTCAATTTTTAAGAATTGTTTTTAAGTTTACCGAACTTTTAAGCTGTTTGAAATTTTACGGATCATTTTGAGGTTGCCTGAAATCAACAATTTCCGATATTTCTGATCGACTGGTACAAAAAAAATCTTTACAGAAATGACTGAGATATCAAAACTCAAAATCTAACCGCTTTTCTTGACGATCGATAGTCGATTTTTTGATAATAATACCCCAGTAAAAATAAGAAAGACGTAGTCCTACGTCAAAAATCTCACGCTAGCCAGTCAATCTTTGGAGAATTCTTGTTGATCTTTTGAATCTGAAATCATCAACATGCATTGCTTTTCGAATGTATGCTTTAAATCTTTAAAATCTTGAATCTGCTTTCTATCTAATCGCGCAGCGCACAGAAGCAAACGGATTGCTCATCTGAGTTTGAATCGCACCCCTTGGTATTTCACACGACCTAACGTACCTACTAAACGCACCTCCGTCTCACCGATAAACGTCAGCGGTGTTCACCCCGCAGCACTCATCCGAACTCGAACGTCAAAGCTTTCTCACCACCACCCACCGAGCCACCCTCTTTGGGTTTGTTTTTCATCGCCTCTCCCGGTCCGCTTATCCGCTTCGCATACAAAACGAACGCAAACCAAAGTGAGAGAAATGCATGTTCGGTATAGTGAGCAAAAAGATATCCACCCCACCCCACCGCTTTCGATGCTAGCCGGAGAAGCCAGAGTGGGTGTGTGCGCTCTCGTTTCGGGCTGGCAGCACTCACCACTCACTCGTCGTCTTCGTTTCGTTCTGCTGTGTTGTTTTGCGTTGGAAACCAGCTGAATCGATAATCCAAACAAAAGTTCGAGTCTAGTCATCAAGATGTGCTGTTTTCCGTGAAAATCTGCGAAAAATCGGAAAAATTTCCATCAAAACCAGTGTTTCCGGTGTAGAGTGGTGTTAATCTGGCCGGATAGGACGATGAATCGTAGCGCCAAGCTGAAAAGCGCCGCGGTAAGTCGATTTTCTGCAGCCTTGAGATTGAGACTCCTCTTCAGTGTCTGGCTGGGCTGCTTGGTAGTGTCAGGTGTAAAAAAAAAATGTATGAGTGAAATAAATGAACGTTTTCATACAGAGACAAGGGGAAGACGATGATTAGATATTGCCGATACGGCAAACAGAAATTGCACAACATTTTTTTTTCGGGGACTGTTTGTGCATCACTACAGCTATTGCATCAATGCCATGCTCTTCTTTTTCCTCTATGGTAGAAACTCAGCCCAATCGACTGGAACAAACCATTCATCAAAATGTTATGAAAAAAGTTGAATAATGAAAGTGAATCGCTTTCCGTGCCCGTGCGTCGTGCCTCAACCTAGACGTCATTATCATCTCTTCGAGGCTAATTTTAGGGAAATGGGGAGAAAATTGTTAAAAAAAATCTATTCAACTAAACATTGATTAATCTTCAGACCGATTGAAACAGTGAACTACCTACAATTTAACTTTTTTCATGGTGTAATTCCTACACACCCCAACATCCCCAGTCGCAAGACTCCGTGAAGAGGAAAACCCCAATCGCTGCTTTTCTCTTTTTATAATCAGATGACTTCATTTTTTTTTCATGCATTTGCGTGCTTTTCTTTTGCTCCTTGTTTTTACCGATGTTATCTTTTCCTCCACGCAGGGCGCGAAAAACGAGTGCGTACAGGTGGTGGTGCGCTGTCGGCCGCTCAACAACAAGGAACAGGCGGGCAACTTCCAGCGGGTGGTCGACGTCTACCCCAGCCGTGGCGTTATCGAGATAGTGAATTGCAATGAAACGTCGCGGGAAAATAAGAAAATGTTCACCTATGATGCGGTGTACGATTGGAGGTAAGTCAGTCGGGTGGGTCGAGTCCGAGTTGATTAATAACTTAAAACCGAAATGTGGATTTTAATTAGCCTTTTTGAATGGTTCAACGATATCGTGAATCTTTTTTTTTTGTCGTTCATAGAAAACAGTTTTTATTTTTGAGAGGTGAAAATTTTAGTTTGTTTTAGAGGAAATATATGTTTAATTAAAAGAAACTTGAAACGGAAAAATATTAACTAGAAAGTTATGTGAAGATGGTAGTATTGATAGTATCTTTAATGTATGACCGTCTAAAACCCGAATAGAAGTAATTGAAATTAAGCGAGGGCTACGTACGAATCAGTCTAGCACTTTTTCACCCCCTTGCCTATCATGTACGGAGCAGCTTGGTAAAAAACTGAATACGTTTAAATACGTTCAAATTGTACTCAAAATAAGCATAAAAACAGGCCAAGTCAGCAGCAAAGAACTTATCGAAGACAATTGTTTTTCCCGTGTTGGAAAGGTTTTCTTTCTTTCTTGGTATTTGAATTTTATTGCTTATCGTTTGTTGTTGGCCAACAAGTAGTGTTCTTGATGTAATTGCTCAATAAATGAGAGTTAGTTTGGTGCCTAAAAAAAGTCCTGGAGAAGAATCTATCCTGATCCACATTAAAATTACAATTGAAGGAATTGCTTGAATAAGAGTTTCTAGAATTTTTCCGTGCCTTCTTAACTTTTAGATTGATTTCCTCATCGGTTTTGCACCAATCGGGGAATCCTTGTTATATACTCGATGATTTCCTTATCGCTTATCGGTTCAAATTCTCGCAATGTTTTGTGACGCAATATTATAATATGAATAAATTCATAGCCGACATCTTACCAAATTTGGCAGATAGACAGACAATTGGTGCGTAACTGGTTATCTCCAAAACATTCACCTCAACAGACAGCACTACATAAGTTGGTTACAAAAATAGAAGCTTCTCTCGACAAAAAAGAAGTTGCTCTCGCGTCTCTTAAATCTATGGAATATTCAATGGAAAAACGTAATTTTGATCCTTGTATTAGAGCTTGGATTATTAAAATGTTTAATAATAGAGCTGCTGAATTGGGATAATCATATAACACTAAGAACCACTAAAGGGAGTCCTTAAGGAGGGGTACTGTCCCCATTATTATAGTCGCTTGTTCTGGACGATCTTCTCAATATATTAGCAGACAAAGGCTTCGAAGTAATCGGTTTTGCTGATGATGTGATCATAATAGTTCGCAGAAAGTTTATCCCTATCATCAATTATAGAATGCAAACTGCACTGGGCTTGTTCATAAACCACGAAAAGTCTACGTGGTATTCATAAACTGAACTTTACTTGGCAGTGGTACCAAAATGAAGGGTTAAGCATAAATCAATCGAAAACAATTTTAACTCCTTTCACCCGCAGAAGAAAACCTTCACTTAAATATGTGACTATTAATGGATCTACCTTACATTATTCGACAAATGTAAAATATCTTGTAGTCATTCTAGATGACAAACTCAATTAGAATTCACACTTAGAGCATGTAATATGTAAAGCCACGAGTGCTCTCTGGGTGAGCAAAAAAAAAACGTTCGGTTGAAAATGGGGACTTAAACCTAAAATGATTCATTGGATCTACACGGTTGTTGTGAGACCCACGATTGTATATGCTTCACTAGTTTGGTAGCCCAAAACAAAACAGAATACGGCCCAAAAAAAGCATTAAAAATAACAACGATTGGCCTATATGGCCATAGCAGCAGTAATGCATCAAAAGCCATAGATGCAATTCTTTATAAGCTTCCACTGCATCAACATGTGCAAATGGAAGCTGAAAAGAGTGCGCTAAGGCTGCGTAGGACTAGACTTAATCCATTGGTAGTTATGAACGAAGACTGGATGAAAAAAGGTCTAAACCTTGATATACGAAGTGGTTGAAACAAACCGCCAGATATGCTAATCAGGATGGCCAAATATCTCACCAGCATCGATTATTTTCTATACTGATGGCTCAAAAACTAATGATAGAACTGGAACAGGAATAACAGGCCCAGGGCTTAATATCTCATATTCAATGGGAAAATGGACCTCTGTTTTCCTTGCAGAGATAAATTTCATATTAGTATGTAAATCTATATGCTTGAAGCAAAATTGAAAGAAATACAAGGATTTGCATACTTTTAGACAGTCAGGCAGCTTGAATGCTCTAAGGTCTGTATCCGCAATAATCCGGACACCTCAAAACATGAATAAAACATAAATTTCGCATTTTATTTCCGTCGTAGTTATTTATTTCAGATTCATGGGATGTGTTTTAACAATTCGTAAAGACAAAACATAGTTATTCGGTATTTGCATATAATTTTCGACCTTTGCGCTTAACTCCGTCCATTAGAGTCTGTGCAGACTCTTCAGAAATCGTAAAAGCCGTCTTTGTCCAAATTTGCTGGAAGTGTTCGATGTCTTTGAGTCCTTGCTTCTTTCCAGAAAGCTTCCGCTTCATCAGAGCCCAATATCTCTCGATTGGTCGTAGCTCTGGGCAATTTGGCAAGTTTGAGGTTTTTGGTACAATGTGCCTTCTTCGTTCTGAAATGCTCAGCTGTAGCATTTCTGGCCATAGCAGAATAAAAAGCCAGCCCTGTTTGTCGTTGCGATTTGGAACTGTTTTTACTTTATACGACTTAAGTCCCAAACGTTGTTTTGATTTTTGGACAAAACCAGGCAACATCCCTATTTTACGAGCCACCGTTCGAATAGAGAGATTTGGGTTTTTCGTTAATATCCTTTTCACCTTTCGGTTCATGTCAGCGCGTCCAATGTTTTTGTCACTTCTCGGTTTCCTCTCCTTGATGGTGGAAATGAAATGATTTGAGCACATCGTGAACAGTGGATTTAGGCAAATCCAATGTTTTTGCAAGGTCCCGCATTGTCAAGTCAGGATTTGCCGTACGCCCGTACAAAATTCGCTCGCGCACTTGTATTTCTTTCGTCGCCATCTTGAATACTAAACATGAAATGTAAACATCAATCATAGTCTTTTTCATCATAGACTCTCAGCTATACCACAGTGAAATTTTTCATTCCTACGTGCAATATTTTAAAAGTTACAATGATTTAAAGGTGTCCGGATTAATGTGGATTCCGTTCAGATTTTAAAATCGTTCACATGTTAATCCAAATTGGTTTGGGAATGCAAAAAATGGCTGAGACAGCAAGCAGACAAAAACCAGGTTCACATGTACCAGCGGGTGGATAGTCATGAACAAAATGAATTAATATTTTGGCTCAGAAAGTAATAGCACACCGGTTCCAAGCTTGGTCTCAAGCTTAATGATTCGCCCCTAATGACGTAACTCACACACACACACACACACACACACACACACACACACACACACACACACACACACACACACACACACACACATTCTCAAATATTGTGTCAAAATAACATAGCCAATCGAAACAACAACAAAGATATTAGTACCGACAGGTACCGAAAAGCGCAAGAATTATTGCAAGGGGCTGAGTGCAGTGTGTACTTCGGGCCTAGGGGTTCTACAACAATGAACCAATTTCAAATCGCTAGTTGCATATTGATTTTTGCTTGTACTGAGAATCAGGCAATTGTGGGATAGAAGGAAACGAAAAAACGATTTACTCGCTAGGCAAGGTTCAAGTACTCAAATTATAAGACCCGAACATTGCTGTTGGGTATCTAATTGTGTAACACAAATGGAATTAAAAAAATGAGAAGAATATATAATTCTGTTGAATTGGAATGTAAAAGCCACACCAAGGTAATCCAAATTGTGCATAACTTTAAACAAATGAATCGCAGAAAAAAATCTAAACCTACATAAAAAATCATGTAGCATACTTATCGGGTTACTCACGGGACACTGTCCATCGAGATATCATTTGAAAAGGTTAAAAAGAAGTCAAACATATGTCTGTCGGTTTTGTGATTGTGAGATAGAGACCTCTCAACATTTACTATGTGACTACCCAGCATTGTTTATACGTAAAAGACAATTCTTCAACAAAGCTTTGTCCTTCTGAAATTGGAATGGAAAATCCCAATGTTGCTGAGTTTATTCTAAGAATCATACCAGATTGAGGAATATGACATCAGTCATTGAAGCCTTCGGATAATCAAAAATGTAAAAGGTAACTAGAAATTAAATCAAAGACACATATCCAAGAGCTCAAGCAGCTTGGAAATCGCGCTCAAGACGAAAATTCCCCGATTCTTTTCTCTTCTTACTTATTATAGAGACTTTCTGCCCGGAGCTGGTTCATCTCTCAGAAATTAAAATGACGTTTCGAATGCAAAATAGCATTAATGAAGCATTATCATATCATTGCCGTAAAGCAGCCGTATATTGCGCAAAAAGTGGCATTTATGTTTCATTTAAGGCGACTTAAATGCTTGATAGGCTGCCGTAAAGATGCTTTGGAACTGCTTATTGGTTACCTGGGTACTCCAAGGATGTTCTGGAGTGGTGCAGGTCGAATGGTGTCAATTTCGTGCCGAAGGGTCTCAATCCCCCAAACTCTACAAAGTTGAGGCCAATTGAAAAATATTAGGCTATAATAAAGCACGAACTTCGTAAGCATCCTCAAGTCGTCAGTACAGATCAAGAAATGTTGAAATCATGGTTGAAAGCGGAAAAAATGCGGTTCAAGCGTTGTACAAAATCTTATGCGTGGTATTTAGAAGAAAGTTCGGGCTTTTGGATTTGATAATGAAATACAGTGAAATAAGAATACCCAAACCAAGATTATACATTGTATTTTATTCCCTGAATATTTCATGACAATCGGTTGAGAGACTTGTTTTTTGAGGAGTTTAAAGTGATGCAATTCAACTACAGACACCCTTTATATGAGATTGCAATTAAAGGTTTGTAATTTTTTCTAAGGCTTTTCGATGGCCAATAGTGCGTGTCCCCGGGTTGAGGGAATCAATAGCATGCACTCAAATCTAAAGAACAAAACCATAGAAAAGTGATTAACGAGTGTATCGAATATAAGCTATCCACATACATTTGCGTTGTACGCATGTATTTGTGATGGTTTTTTATGCTCTGAACACTGCATGCTGTGCGTTTGACTGTCAGCTTTCTTTTGTTTACTTGTTTGTGCGGTTCAAATTCTGCGTTTTCAAAATGTCGCGTATTGAAGAAGGAAGTGAAAATTAAGGTTCTGGACACATGGCTAAGTGAGAAGGGTATTACTATGCGAAAATTGGCGAAGGAGGACTCAAAAACCCTTCCAGGTCCACAATACTTTACTGCCGTCGTTGGGGAGGATGTGAGCGATGCGGACAGGTCGATTCAAGTGGAGAAATTCGGTCGAAAGGTACTGGTATGGCAAGCAATATGTTCCTGTGGTTTGAAGTCAACCATTTTTTACACTACCGAAACTATAAATGCGGAAATCTATCGATCTGAGTGTCTCCAGAAGAGATTATTGCCTTTATATAAGAAGCATAGTACACCTCCACTGTTTTGGCCGGATTTAGCGTCGGCTCACTATGCCAAAACCACTCTCAATTGGCTTGCGGAAAAGGGTATAGATTTCGTTGAGAAAAATATCAATCCACCAAATTGCCCTCAGCTTCGACCCATCGAACGTTACTGGGCAATCGTGAAGAAGGTCTTTAAGAAGACTGGTAAGGCAGCTGGGAACATGCAGGAGTTCAAAAAAATTTGGGCTCAAGCGTCCAAAAAATGCGATGCAACACTTGTCCGGAACTTGATGAAGAGCATTCGATCCAAAGTTCGAAAATTCGTAAAGGAATAACTTAAATTTCATCCGGTCTTCATTATGTTCAAGTTTAACCTCGTACAATAAAGGATCCATTTTTTGTATGAATAAAATATCGGTTTTCAACATAATTTGAAAGAAAGTTCTCTAATAACGTATAGTAAATATGAATGTATTGCCCTTAGTTATAATCTAATAACATAATACATTCTTGTTTATTTATCACATATTTTTGGCTTCGAGACCACATAGACTAGTGACACTTAATTCTATCCTTATTAACTGATTGCTAACAGTAAAATCAGTAACATCACAAACATCAATCAAAAACCTACAGCAACTGTCAAGTAGGCTGTTGTAGCCATAAGCAGTACGGTGTCTAGGAGTCCATAGGTGGTTCGAGTTGTGGAGACGTCAGGCTGAAGTTAGTGTAATTGTGTCGAAAATAAACAGTCTTCGCAGAAAGATTCGCTGAATTGATGGAGTTCAGTAAATGCATATATGTGTTCGTGGTAGGTTACCGAAATTTGTCCAAGGCAGCCGTCGTGAGGAAAATCTCACAAAGCATTTCTGGATGCTTTCCATGTGCGATGCATGGACAGCACTAATATTCGAGACCACTAACGTTTGCACTTAAAGAAATGGACAAAAACAGCCGATTTTTCATGGGTTTAACCTTACCCGCACTGACGAAACTACCCATGCAGCATCAATCATAGTAACTCATGATTGTCCCAGTCAGCAGACAAAATTTCTCAGTCCCCACCCTGGCAGACCACTGTCCGCCCATCTGCGTTTGGGCTAGGTGAGAACCTACCAAGCCTTTCCGTTTATACTAGGCTGCCTTAAAAGTCCCTTTAATTTCCTACAGATGGCGTTGGAAATCGCCAATGTGAACCATTTTCTATGAGCTTCACTCCTTGAAGTGACCTCAAATGAGGTCACTACAACAGAGAACGGTGCACGCCCAAATTAGGTCACTACAAGCTGCGTCCGAAGGGCATGTTCTAGTTTCCGGCGTCGATTCGATGATATTGTTTATAAATAAGGGACACATGAATTTGTTCGAAAGGACCTAAGAAAAGTAACTGAACTCGTAACCGTTATGATATTGGTGCCCAAAATAGTTGAAATGATATTTGATGAATTTTCGCATTTTTCCTGCCGTATTCTGTGAGGTTCCTTGGGAGGTCTAGTAATAAAGAACAGAAGAAACCGTTGAATAACTCTAAGACAGCGAAAGAAAATTTCTCGGTTGAACCGAACGTCAGCTTCCTCTCGAATTATGAAAAGAAAATTTAATTATAATAGAAAATATACGCTAAGAATAGTCGATTTTTAAGAAACTCGGTAGTAACTTCCGGAAACTGAATAAAATAAAATGATCAAAATTTCATGCGGACATGATAAATTATAACTGAATTCTATTTATTTATTTCGCTTTACCAATTTCAAGCAATTGTAGTACGAAACAGCACCTAACATCTGATTCCTTCCTTCCAGCTCCACCCAGCAGCAGGTGTACGATGAAGTCGTCCGTCCCCTGGTCTACTCCGTGATGGAGGGTTTCAACGGGTGCGTCTTCGCCTACGGCCAAACGGGCACCGGCAAAACGCACACCATGGAGGGAATCAAGAGCGACCCGGAACAGCGCGGTATCATTCCCCGTGCGTTCGAGCAGATCTGGTCCCACATCAATCGATCGCAGAACATGAACTTTTTGGTGGCGGTTTCCTATCTCGAAATCTACATGGAAGAGTTGCGAGATTTGCTGAAACCGAACTCGACCACACCGCTGGAACTGCGCGAACGGGAGGGTGGAATAGTGGTACCGAACTTGCATTCGGTGCTGTGCAAAACCGTAGACGACATGATCCACGTCATGTACATGGGAAACAAAAACCGAACCGTTGGATTCACCAACATGAACGAGCACAGTTCGAGATCACATGCAATTTTCCTGATCAAGATCGAAATGTGCGAAGTCGGTTCAACTCTAGTCAAAGTGGGAAAGTTGAACCTTATCGATTTGGCTGGTAGCGAACGGCAATCCAAGACCGGAGCCACGGCAGAACGTTTGAAAGAAGCTAGTAAAATCAATCGTGCGCTATCGTCGCTGGGAAACGTGATTTCTGCGTTGGCTGAAAAATCGCCTCATATTCCGTACCGCGATTCCAAACTTACCCGCCTGTTGCAGGACTCGTTGGGCGGCAATTCCAAAACTATCATGATCGCAAATATAGGTCCTTCGGAGTTTAACTATAATGAAACGTTGACAACCCTGCGTTATGCCAATCGGGCGAAGACGATCGAGAATAAGCCTGTCATGAACGAGGATCCTCAGGACACGAAGCTCCGCGAGTATCAAGAGGAGATCGCTCGTCTACGGCAACTTATTACCGAGCGTCAGAACCGAGAGAAATCCGTTCCAAAGGTTAAGAAAATTAAGCAAAAGACTATTAAGCGTGATGAGAGTTTGGAAGAGTCAGACGAAAAGTCCGATTCGGATGCCGAGGAAGAAGAGGAGGACGAGAAGGAGAATGAACAGGACTTTAGTGAGCTGGATGCCAAAGCGCAAGAAGTGTTGATGAAGGAGCAAGAGGTGACGTGCACTTTAGCTAGCAAACTGCAAGAACTGGAAAATCAACTGGTTAAGGGCGGAAAGAACATTTTGGATACTTATACCGAGCGCCAGATGGAATTGGAAAAGAAGATGGCTGAAATCGCCGAACGTAAGAAACGTGAAATTGAAATGCAACAGCAGCTGGAACTGCACGAAGAGTCTACCATGGAAATTCGAGAGACTTTCACCTCCCTTCAGCAGGAGGTGGAACTGAAAACACGTAAGCTGAAGAAATGCTACGCAAAGTGTATGGCTTTGAAACAAGAGCTGCAGGATACCAAGGACGAGCATAATCGCGATCGACGAGAGCTGGAGATGACGCAAAACGAGCTGATCAAAGAACTGAAGCGTTTGCTGTTGATAATTGATAATTTTGTTCCGGCGGAAGTCAAATCACGACTGTACACCCAGGCCAAGTACGATGACGAAGCGGAAGAGTGGTATCTCAACAGTAACATGATTTTGAGCAACCACCAGATTGCTCCACGACCAGTAGCCGATATTAACAGGCGGCGGCCAATGTCCGAGTATGCGCTGCACATGATCAAATCCAACGCACCGGATGCCGTACGATATAAGGTAGGTTTTGCTATAGGATATTATGCGAATGGTTAACGTTATTGAGTGTTTTTTCAAGGGTGAAAACATCTTAAACTACGAGTTGGACATGCCCCTCCGTACGACATACGAGTATTCCAATCCAAAAGTGTCAGCATCGTTGCAAGCGGTCCTCGCCGAAGCCATGCAAACCGAGGACGACATCGACATTACCGATCAGTCCAACTATGCCAGCATGATGAAGCAGCGTTTGGATAGGATCACCCGTCGCAACGTTGGATCGGAAGGATCTTCCGGAAGTGGTATTAGTGTCGCTAGTGCTACCTCAAACGGCATTCCTCCGAGCAGTAGTAGCAGTGGAGTTGCCAACGGTGTCGCCAATCGAGCTCGGTCGTCAATTTACAACCGTGGAATGTCAGCGGCACCTACCTTCGGAGCACACTCCGGAGTGACGGCGACCAAAAAGGCACCACCAGCCAGTGCAGCAACCTTTCCGAAGGCGCGTGGGTTGATTCCAAAGTAGATCCAGCGCCAAGGTGAAACTGAAGTACTCATTTGATATTTCTACCAACCCTCCTCCCTTACCCTCCTTACCATCCTTTCTCTCTATTGCCTCTGCTCCCTCAATTATCATCACACACACAAACACACATGGCTCATCGATTCATATAGGAATATTGGGTTTTAAGGTTCGATTGAATAGTTTTTGGTTGCTTTTTTTTCTGGAGAAAACGATCGGTTTTCCGGGCTTGAATGAAGGAAAAGTTTCACATGCGTGCGCTTGAAAAAATATTGGCTTGATAGGCAAACAATCACACAAAGTAACAGAACAAAATTTTAAATGAAAGGCAACTGGTATAATCGGGAACGAGACACTAAGCGGCGGCTCATATATTGACACGTTATCATCATAGTTCGTTCTTTTTGTCCACAGTTGGACGAAGAGGGTAAAATATCGTTAGGCTTATGTAGGAGTGCTATGAAATCTGTACACGGTGTCTATATCGTTCTTAAGGTTTTCGTTTCTAGGAGTTATCGACAGATTTCAACTAGCTCGTGTAAATAGGATGTATGTGTTGTTCGGTTATTTTTTGTTTAGTTTTAGCAAACGAGTCTATTTTTTGTTATGTATTAGGAAATATTGTGTTTAGGCGGTGACATAATGCTTTAACATTCTATTTATAATTATTCGTTCGATTGTGTTCCTTTCCAGTATATTTTGCATATTTTCTTTTTAATTAAGTCTAAATCTATTCGACTGAATATACTGCATTATTATTAGGCATTTTCCGATTATTTCATTTGTTTCTATTCCATTTGCGCATTAAAATCACTCATATTCTCCTATTCAAGTACAGACTAGACTTCCCTAGTAATTGTTAGTGGTAAGAAGAAAAATATTGTGCAATTTAAGAACGCTTCTGTGCTTGCTACCAATGATTTTGTAATCGCAGGCTGACGACTGGCAGAGAATGTTCTAAGAGATCAATTCGAAAAGTTCGAATGCTGACAGCTATCTGTTAGTCCTTTTAGAAACTATTGTTTGATTGGAAGGTTTTTCAGTATGCAATAGTAGCAATAAGCTGTGACGGAAATCGCATAAAACTCTGATCTGGTCCGCTGAACGCCATTAGGCTCTCCATCGATTCGGTATCCGATCCAATCGGTGCATTCTCGGCCAGACCACATGCCTGTGCAAAAACCATTTTACAGTAGAAGAAAATTGCTTTTTTCCCATAAGCTATTGCAAAAAATGTTATCTCATGAATCCAACGTTTACTGTGCAAATTCAAACATGCATCGGTAAGGGTCATTTTCCTATTGCCTACCCTGAACTTAGTCACAACGGAAGATGCAATTAAAACAATTGATAAACACAAAAATAAAAACCGAAGCAGGGGTTCTACTCGTTAGATATGTAATAATGCTTAACCAAAATAGTTTTATCTGTACCAATGAAAACTAGCAATATAACAAAGAAATTATATCGATCAGGAATCAAAAAGTTTTAAACAGGAGATTTGCCAACCCATTACATTGCAGTCATGCGACACCATTGCCAAAATGGATAGAACACAAACCAAAAGTAAAATCTCCCCTATCGCTTCCCAAAATGAAGGCCCTCTCTCTACATTTTCGAATAGTAGTTCCATGCAAGGAGCATTAAGCTGACCCGAATGTATAAAGCACAATATGGAATAAAATGATTCTACGGAAAACCTTTACTCTGACTATCACAACCATTTCCGAACAAGGGCCCCCTTTCTCTAAAAATAACAACATAATACCCGCTCCCTACTGCCGGATGTGTGCTATTAGCTATGTATTATCGGTCTCAAGGCAATCATGTATACGGGAAACAATCCTTTCGGGAAGTCCTTCTGCCTCTGTTCCTTCACCATCCGCAAATTTCCCTTCGTCAGCAGTTGCTTCATCACCTTAAGCGGCCTCGTCACCGACGAATCGCGACGGTCCAGTTCAACCGTATCGGATTGGGTAAAATTCTCCTTTATCACCATCAGTCCATTCTTTTTCAACGCTTTCGTACACCGGAAGAAAAAGTCCACAATATCGTCATCGGTGAGATGCCCCAGGACCCACTGGCACCAAATTAAGTCGTACTTTTCTTCCTCCGGAACGAACTCCTGAAGTCCCACGTTGTACACCGTGCCCAACTTTCCGCTGGGACTCAGGTCACTTTTGGCAGTGGCGCAAAATTGCGGGTCCTGTTCCACAAGGTCCACCCGGTCAAACAAGTTCGTTAGCAAGTTTTTACTGATCCGTCCGATACCGGCACCGCAATCCAAGGCCTGCACCCGCCCGGGAGCCGGCTTCAATTTGAACAAATTCTTAAGGAACTGATCTGATCCCCGAATGTCCGTGAAGGAAATGCTTCCAAAACCACCGAGCATCCCGTCCACAGTGGGGGAAATTGTTGACCAATACTTTTTCGCATCCTGGTAATATTTGTCACTGACGATGGGCTCGTTGTTTCCATTTTCATTATTGTTTGATTCTTCTACGTCTCCGGTGCCGTTTTCGGGATTCGATGGCTCTATTTCGGTAGGGTTTTCCATTTTTATGCGCTTGTTTGTAAGACTTTAACTAATTTTGGAGCGTTGAAATGCACACTTATTTTGGGGGAAAGCACTTGTTGTAGAAAAGAACTCAATTCCACAGCCAACTGCCCGTGGAGAAATAAATTTGAAGCATGCTTCTAGGGATGTCGGCTAATCGTTCGATTAATTAAAATAATCGAATATTTAAAAACATAATCGATAATTTTGTATCGACTAACGCAAAATCGAACTATGAATATATCGTATAGTATGGGGCGATTATTACGATTACTACACGGTAAATCTGAAGTATGCATTTATGACTTCAAAGTAGGCACTTTGCTTGAAGACTGGAATTATGCATAAAATGCCTGAAAAGGTTTTATGCAAAAATGCCTTAAATGGTTATACGTCAAAAAGTGAATAAAATTTAGGCATTTTTCAGCATGCGGAAGAGATTAGAAAATATGCATTTTTTAAATGTAATTGTGTTTAGGAACTAGTCACTTTATGAAATTAAGATGAATAAGAAACTTATAGCCAATATATCAAAACTTCGGATCTGATTTTTTCGTAATCAACAACATTCCGTATCGATTTATCTGAAAGATACATGCAAATAAAACACATCATAAGGTAGGCACATGTTTCTTCTCGCTGGAATTGGATGATTCGCAGAAGAAAGTTTTCAATTCTGATTATATGTTATAGTATTAATTTAAATGATCGAATAAGTGCCAACGGCTGAAAATAAAGAAATAAAAAAACAAAATCTTATAAGTGCCTCATAGCCTGTCCATGATACTGGATTAAGATTTGGCTTGCAAGAACCTATTTTTTTATTATCACTTTTTTCCGGCAAAGCCAGTCAATCCAGTATTTTACGAGTACTCATGAAGCGATTTAACGTTTGGCTTAGGTCGTTTGACACGAGTTTGACAGCTAATCGATAAGACGAGAGATTTTTATGGAGCTGTGTATCCTTAGCTTTGTGGTGAAGTTGTCGGTACATTTCAAGGTATGTAAATTTATATTACTTATGGTCAAAATTCAAATTTTTGAGCTTTTTCAGCGAACCGGTACACCGTTGAAACTTTGAAATTCATCGAACGGAAGAAGGTAAAAGACCTGATACAGCAGCCAATGCCAATGCATGGTATAACCCGAGGGGTTAGCCACTTTGCGATTCCACATTGGATCGCTGCAAATCCTCATCAAAATCTCAAAATCAAAAAAAAAACCATCGCTTCCATTATCGTCATTAATCGCCACAGTATTATTAATCGCTGAATTCATCGCGTAATCGCGTCTCATCGTAACCGATTCTTAGGTGGACCCCATAGTGGAAGCGATTGCGACGCGACGCGACGCGATCCTAATCGAATCGATAATCGACGCGATTTGATACCCATAGTGAACGCGATTAGAACGATTTCCTGCGATCGAACAGTACGTGCACTGGTTTGTCGCTCGGTGTCGCGCTATCATATATCTTCTTCTTCTTTTTTAGATTTTTTTTATCGAAACCAAAGCGATTCGACCTATTGTCCAAAATTTCAAAATTCGTGTGCATTATGGCGGAAGATGGATCTATCGAAGCGAATGGAAATGATATGGAGATGATTTTCGGTTCATTTTCCTCCGTGAAAAGTGCTTCTAATCGCGTTCACTATGGGTATCAAATCGCGTCGATTATCGATTCGATTAGAATCGCGTCGCGTCGCAATCGCTTTCACTATGGGGTCCACCTTACACGAATCGTGAGCATTGATATTGATGACTGGTTGCTATGCCATTTCTATTCAAGGTACCCTTTACGTATCTGGCAATACTATCGAAATTTGTTTTGATTATTTCGAGCAAGTGAATCGAGTAGCATCCATCTGTGTATTCCGAAACTAAGTCGGTAGCGGAAAAAGTAGTGGCAATTGGTAAGTGTTTATATTCCACCTTTGATGCTTGTATAGATGAGCTTATATGCTTATTTGTTCTGTTAGAAACTCTTTCAGATAGCGAAACAACTGAAGGATCACGAGTGCACCGGGCGAAAATTTAAAAAAATCAGCATATCTTCATAGCCCGAAGTGTTCAAAGGGACTTTTGAATTCTTTGTCGCTCCTGCGTCACACAAAGATCCGAACGAGAACATTCTAATGAGTAGCATGGAAGAATCACGCACCGATAAGTTGCTCTTCGAACCGAAGGAGGAAACCATTTTTGACGAGATAGAACCTAACACCCTAACACCTTCGATGAGCTTAAATCGAGCATTGATCCACTGGAAGGGAGCAGCGGTAACGGTATCATAGCAGCAAGCAGCAGCAGCAGCGATGTTCAAGTGCATCGTATGTACTCATCTTTTCAAACATTCAAATGCATTTGAGAAAGGTCCATATGATCTATACCGAAAGTATTACCGTATTGTAAATCGGAGAATAAACTAATGACGCAAACCAATTACAAGAAGACTTCTCCAATCAAACCAGCTATTCCAGTCTCGTCGGCCTGAATGCCATCATCGAGAGCAGTGGAATTGCTGAGGAATTCAATTTCTGATACTGTATCCGATCAATATGGTAATGGTTGATATTCACAGCAAATGCTGTTGACTGCAGATCGGACACCAGACACAATTAAAGTGGTTTGCTCAGCCCGGAAGAATTCGTCGTAATATCGTCCACGAGTATTGTAAACAGTGTTTGACATACATGTGTTTTCGATTGCTGTGTAGTAGCTATGTTTAAGCGTTTATATCAACGTGTTAAGACTAGCAATAAAAAGCTGTTTTCCACAGTTCTATAAATAGAAATGGCTATGAACAAAGTACCGTCTTACAGTTACGTAATGAGTTGTATAATTTTTGGATAAAAGCTTCCTAGGCTATAAACCGATTACACATTCTGCATGACGGGTTTTCGAAAGGCTGTACAAAAGCTACCATTTGCGCACTGTAAAAACATTGTTCAGTTAGTTGGAGTGAAGCTGTAAAAAACTTTTCCGTATGTATAGCAGAGTATCAGCTGTATACAAGTTGAGAAAAAGTTAAGAGAATGATTATCATACATAGAAGCTGCAAATGGGTGATGCTAATAACCATATTTGCCTGTGAAAATATTGACTGGACGCTTGTGCAACCACTTCTTAGCCATTACTCAGTTTAACGTTGTATACGTATTGCCAATGAAGCGTTTACCTAATGAAAAATGTTAGTTGGGAACTCTCCGTATGTATATGAAAAATTTTCTTCTCAACCCCTTGGAAACATACCGTTTTTGCATGTGACAAACCGTCAGAACAACTCTCAAATGTACAGATATCCCGGTGAATAAAATGATGTAGTTGGTAAACATATTCAGTACCAGCTCCCGGACTGTGACGTTTCGCATATGCATGTACCGCCAAGTGGTAGCGCTCAATACGTGGTTGCAGCACTCGGGATCAGCGGATCTTGATTGCATTCGCATTCATTTGTTAGATTGTGGCACAGCTCATTGGTGGGGGGAGCTTAAGTCAGGGTTGTTGTTGGGATGGTCGTCATATAAGTGATGCTGGTTGTTGATGCTGTTGTGGCTTCTGTGGTTGTTCTTGTTGTCGTCGACGTCGTTGTCGTATTTGTTGAGAATGTGGGGGGCGGTGGCGATTTGGGTTTCGAAGTCGTTGTAGCCTAAATAGTAAGGTAGTGGCCGACTCGCCGTGCTTGCTATCGACTCCCGAATGTCGGACGGATATGTTTTACCAACGGCTGATGGTATCGTTGCTGTTGATATTAAGTTTGATTCAACATGATCTGCAACTATTCGCCTTTGAACAACGGCAGCAGCTACCGTGAGAAGATTAAACATTTTTTTTTTACAATTACAATACGACGGTGTATTGACCAAAAGGCGTGAATACAGAAACCTACACGGTAGAAGAAAATTTGACTGATCGAATATTTGGAAGCGAGAAATGTCATTTCATTCCTGGCAGTTTTCGTTTTCAAATTTATCGAGCAGTTCCATGCTGTCAGCGGTAATTTTTGTTTTGTTCGCATCGTCATCGCGCTCTCATCGCGATTGATCGTGCCAATCGCTTTCATCACACAGAAAATCCTCGTCATCGTGGAAATTTTCATGTAAAGGAAATTTTATCTAACGCTCATCGTGGGAGCCTCACCCCCGTCGGTATAAACGCTAAGATTATGACTAATGTGCAGCAATTTTGTGAAAATAAATATTGTTCAAATATTGTTTAAAAACAACAAATAATCTTGATCTTTCATTTAAAAACAATATTAAAAATAGTACAAGCAAAGATCATTGTTGAATATTACACAGAATCAGATGCACAAAGGTCATTCCATCGCTTGTGTAATGTTAGGTCGTCTGGATGTACACATTCAAATGATGCACTGCTTATCGATGTAATTTGGTCGATGTAAACGAAACAACGTAACTCATCGAGACAACGTGAATCATCACGACGTACTTCATAGTCGCGACGTAAAGGGAGTAATGTAAAACTTATAGGGTACATGGAATTTCCGGATATTACTCAATGTTAAAAAAAGGAAATCAAAACACAAGGATGGTTTTATTATTGAAAACTAAATTGGAATTAAAAACCTGGCTATGCTTTCAATAATATGAGTGATGAAATCTTTCGATTTCTTGGAATGGTACTAACATCCGGGCAAAATACATAGGAACAAGATATCCGATTGATGTTCTATGTAAGCAGCATGTTCTATGCGAGTGCTGTACAGTACAAGTTCAACAAAATCGTAATGTGTTTTAGCCAGTGGCGGATCTGTAGTAGATTCATTCTTCTTTTTTTTTCATTCTCGACATTGATATTGAACGGAAGCGGAAACTCTTCTTTCTTCTTCTTATTCTTTCCATCGTCACCCCCGCCAGAACCAGGCGCTCCACTAGCAAGCGAAGATCATCCACCACTACTTCCGCCAGATGATGCTGGTGGGTTTGCATTGCTTTCACCCTGTTTACTTCCACCTAATTTCCTTTACTTCCTCCATTGCTCGAATTATCGCAATTTTTCCATCTGGTTCATATTCCGCACCGTCGGACATGTTGAAGTCTTCAGTTTTGTCACTCGCATCCGAATCATACTCAGCCGGAGATTTTTCTCGTTTCAGCAGCAAATTGCTCAAATCAAAACCGCAGTGTCGGTACGATTGCATCCGCTTACGAGCATAACATCGGTTCTTTGGTAGAGGGCGTCGATTCAGGTGACTAAACGACTCACCGCTCGACGAAATGTGGCGATCTTAGAGTTCTTCCTAAAATTTGAATGAATAAAATCGACATGTACAGCTGCTATACAAACCTGCCGTAAGTTACGTCCGATAAACCGAAGTCCAGGTGTTTTTCGTGGAATGTCAGCGATAGGATTTGCTGCAACAGTTCCGGAGAAACGTCATTGAGACTTCCTTCCTGACTTGGTATGGATGATTATATGTCAATGTAGGATTGAAACGTTCCCTACCAGCTGCGGTTTGGTCAGTTATCCGACCAATTCCGACGACAGCAATCGAGCTTGCTGTTACAGTGGGTAGCGGCTGGTTGTTCGATTACTGCCACCAACTTCTGATAACTTAATAACTTATGTATTGCCACCAACTTGTTTGGATTGATATTAATGAAAGAAAAAACGGCCGCGACGACGAAGAAAATTTCCGGTGTTGTGAACAAACAAACATCGAATTCGTTTTTGAACCTAGGTTGGAACTAGTTCTCGAACTTATTGTCAGCGCAAAGCTCAACCCGATAGAAGTTACAAATAAAACCGTATACACTGATGTTTAGCACACAAAAAGCCGACCCAACTTTGATACCCGATCCAGTTTGGAACTGAATCAAAAACGAATACACTAAAAAAAAGAACAAGTTTGACAGAGTTGCGAGATTTAATTTTATATAAAGTCGTGTAATATTTAACATTTTTTGCGGAGTTGAATGTGCATTGGTTTTCGTGTAATATTTATATTTTTAATATGTGATTATTACATTCATGTAACTAATGATTTTTTTATGATGTAATTTGAAGACCGATGTAATATTCCACTAAGTTGATGTTTTTGTGCATCGTATTTCCTTGATTACAACAATTTTTAATACGTTAGAATCAATTACGTTGACGTATATAAATTTTTTTTTTTGCTGTGTAATTTGAAAAGAACCACGTAATTGAAGTAATAAAACATATTAGATTCAAATAACAATGCGAATAACGAACGAATAAAAATATATTTGAATCTACATCCAGTCGTATGGAAGCTTGGTTGTACAAACAAAAACATATTTGCTTTGAAACTAATATCGTTAATATTTGATTCATAGAAAATTGAAATTAGGCCCTGAGTCAAAAATATTTTTCTTTGAATTCAAAGAAAACACATGTGACAATATGCATTTTAATTTTTTCTGATTTATAAACAATTAGATTGATGGTCGGAAATAGAGTTAAATGTTATTTTATATTATTGTATTGTAATTGTATGGTTATTTTTATCTGGGAACCCCCCTACGATATTATGATTGAGCTCAAGGTGATGTTGATTGAATACCTGTACTGCCGTTATAAGCATAACTTGTCCTTGTTTATAGGAATCCCATTGAACATGGGACAATTATGAGTATAACGGCAGTGCAGACGCTATTTTTGCTTTATTTGTGCAGGAAATATATCGAAAGGTATGGATTTAATTCAAATGGGATTTTCGTAACTGGTTAAACAGAAGAGTTAAGAATAACCAACTACGACGCATTTTGCACCAATCTCATCTTCTTCTTCTTAGTGTTTCAAGCTTATAGCTTTCGCAATTAACTTTTTGCTTGCTCTCAACTTAATGTTCGAAATGCACTTCCACAGTTATTAATTGAGAGCTTTCGATGTCAGGTACCATTTTTGCATTAGTATTATTGTATGGCAAGTACAATCATACACACTTAGAAAATTTTACAGTATTCGGTAATTTTTTACCGAACTTTCAACAGCTGAACAGTTCGGTAATCCAATTTAAAGGATTTCGGTAAATTTTGACAAGTTCCGGTAATTTTTTTACCGGAATATTGTAAAAATTCACCAAAAACCGGTAAATCGGATTACCGAACGTTCAGCTGTTGAAAGTTCGGTAAAAAATTACCGAACACTGATAATTTTTCTAAGTGTGTACCCTATGCCCAGGGAGTCGAGAAATTGTCCTCGCCGAAAAATTCCAAGGCCAGACCGGGAATCGAACCCAGCCATCTCCAGCATGGTGTTGCTTTGTAGCCGCGCCATTACCGACTAAGATAAGGGAGGACCCGACCAATCTCATGAAACTATTATTTTGCCTGAAATCTGGTTTTAAAATCAAACTGAGAGCCACCTCCTTTTGCGTGGGGCAGGGCAGTCAAACGAATTGTTTACCCGAAGAGACATTATATAGGGAATCGAATCCTTGACCTTCTATGCATTCAGGTTTACGACTCCCACCTTGTCAGGGGGAACATACAAACCCTTTGTCAAGTTAAAAGCCTACTAAAAGCTTTTTGGCAATTATTTGCAGAATTTCCTGCGAAAAGATGCAGGAATCAAATGCAAAAGACGCAGAAGACGCAGAAGGTACTATCAGCATAGCAAAATAGCAGTTACACAAAATACCGCAATTGAAAATAGGCATAGTGGAGTAGCATGGTAGTTTTTACTTCAAGATTTTTTTCAGTGTATGAATTACAGTGTTCTATCGATTAATCGAACACTGCTAGCGCAGACGACTAATCGAATTCATTGAATTTTATAAAATTGTCCCGATTAATCTATAATCGATTAAATGAAATCTTTAGACACCACTATTTGTTCCTTCTCGCGGTGGGTGAATTGCATGACACCAAAAAAAAAATTCACATAATCTGTGGAAGATATTCACTAGAAATTCACTTCACTTTCGCGTGATTCAGGAAGTGATAAGGGTTTGGAAAATCAAGTGAATCGGATGAGTCCAGTGGAATCTAAATGATTAGTCACGTAGAATTTCTTTTTCTATGTGATATTCATGTAAAAGCCACTTATATTAGTATTGAAACATATCTACATGTGTTTCCAGTAGTGGCTACAACACTGGCCAGAGTTGAAACGCCTCAAGAAATTCACGGCGTACTATATTTCAAGACGGGCGTACTATATTTCAAGATTGGGCCAAGTAAATTAGACATCCGATAACTTGGTACACTGTGTTCTTCGTGGCATGGGTCTTCTCGACAGCTGACGGACACATGTGACGAACAGTTTTAGCTTATATAGGCAAAAATAAGCTGTATAAACCACGTTTTGGCTACAGGTTTTTTGAAGCTGTTAATTGCGGTGCTTCGACGTGTTTCACATCTCTGTAGAATCACTCATTGACGGTAAGTTTATGTTATCTTTTTTGTTATTACATACAATTTCACTCGAAGTGGTGCTCAAGGCATAGGTGAAGGTAAATAAATTCATAAACCAAAAAAACATACGCCAATCGAAATAGTTTCGGGAGTGTGATCGATTAAGCTGTCGGTTCAAGGCAAGTGAAATAAAAGGTTTACTAATTTACCGTTTAAATATATAAAACAAATATAACCACAGTTGCACTGTAAAGCACTTGTCTGCACAATCGCGGGACACCGGGATGCACCCCTTTACTCGTACCGCTCGTAGCCCTTTTGAATGTTGCAAATTGCAAATCATAGTACTTAATAACACACTTTTGTTTGGTAATGATTTTTACGTTGGGCTTCTAGACCGTTTCGAGTCGCCCCTGGCAGCACGAACAATGCTGCACCCCACTTCCGTAGGGGATGTTCGCTTCCTTGATGTCGCTCAACAGCGATAGGATCCTGCCGGCCGTTTCAGTCGGTTTGATGTGCACCTTAGCCGCATCAGCGCCGTCCCCATTTTCACTGGGAACCGGTGAGAAATTAATCGGACTAGGAGAAGACGGTAGATCGACGACTGGAGGGAGATGGCGCTGATGATCGGCGGATGGCGTTGGGCTCGGCGAGTTCCGGGGAATAATTCCACCCTTTTCTATCACAAGCTGATGAACCAGATAGTTGAGTTCTTTGAGCTTCAGTTTCATCATCTCTCGGTCATGAGCTAGCTGTTCCAGCTGAAGGTCGCGCTCCATATCTTTCTGCTTCAACATACGTCGCTGCTGTTGATAGAGCGTTATGTACTCCCCAATGGTTTCCGTTTCACCTTGTAATTGCATGACCAGATGTTCCAATCGTTGCTTCTCGTCGGTAAGCTCTGCCACTTCCAACATTGTTCGTTTGAAACGTTCTTGCAACTTTTCCATGGCCTCGTGCGTGGGCAAACTGACAGTAGACACACTATCACTGATGCCGTCCTGTTTGTCCACGTGATTTTCGCCAGTTTGCTCATGAGCCGGACTTGGTTTTGATCTGATTTGCAGACTGTTGATGGCATTCACTAATTCGTTTTTCTCTTGTTTTAAGGTTTCAATTTCCCTGTAAAGTTCGTTATGTTCATTGTGATGGTGCGATCCTTCGTGATCAGAGCCGCTGCAGTTGGGGTTGTGCTGGCTACCGTTTTCTTCGCCTGACACTGGATCCGTACGATGGTTCTGCTGAATTTGCTGAATCAGTTGCTGAGCGCGCTGCAGTTCCGTCTGTAGAATGTTCGAGTCATTCGCCCGGGATTCGTAGTATCGTAATCGATCGATTTCCTGATTCTGCTGAAGAATCTGCTTGTTTAGTTCCGTGGTCTCGTGCGCCAAACGAATCATTTCCTCATCTTTGTAATGAAGCTTCTCGCGAATCGAATTCAGTTCGTCTTCCAGGTGACTGTATGTGGATTTTATTTCCTTACCCAAATGAAGCTCGGTTTGCAACTTGTCGGTTAATTCCAATTTATCGTTACTCTAAAAGAAATAATATTTTTTAAATTCTTTCTTTCCAGTTTCTTCAGGAAAAAATGTGCACCCCCGTTGAAAGATTTTGCAAACCTTCACGCACAAAATAAACTTACAATTTGCACAAACGCTTTTTGCATCTCTTCCAACTGTGATTTCAGTTCCATATTCTGGGCTACGGCTCTCGCTGCACCAACTTTGCCGCTTTCGATCTCCGCCATCAGCTTTGCTACGTCTGGTTTATCAACTTGCAATCGCTCCAATGCCAGCTGCAGTTCGACAATCTTCTCCTCGCTCTGTTTCAGATTAAGTTCGTACGTTTGCTTAAGTTGCTCCACTGATTGGCTTTGGTTCTAAAAAAGAATATAAAAATGTTTTTCCTAAATATTCTTAATCTTCTCTACCAGTTCTTACCATATGCTGCGCCCGCTCGACCTCCATCGTTTCAATCTTTTCCTTCAACATTTTCACTTCTGCCTTCAGTGCAGCCTTCTGGTCGTCTTCCTCCGCCGAATCTTGCTGCTGTGCTGCATAGGTCTTCTGTTTTGTCAACTGTTGCTGCATTTGCTTCTCCAGTTCACCGACGTGCCGCACCAAATTTTCCTCCCTAGAAGACAATCGATTGTTCTCCTCTGTTAGTTCGCGCATAGTGTTAGCCAAATTGGCCATATCTTGATTCAAATGGAGCACGTATTCTTTGTACTGCAGACTGCTCTGGTCTCGTTCCGAACCAATCCGATTGATAAGGCCCTGCAAATCTTTGATCTGTTGCGATTTGATCAGATTCTGCTGACTCAAGGACTCCACTTTTGCATTGAAATCCAAATCATCGTCCGAGGATAGCTGGTCGATCCGCAACTTGGACAAATTCAACTCAGACTTTGTCTGTTCTAATTCCTTCTGCACCAGTTGATATTCCTGAGTACGAACCAGTAGCTTCTGCTTTATCTCGCCCAAATCTTCCTGGAGATCTTCATACAATTTCTTAAACTTATTCGCTTCTGTTTGGTACTCATTCAACTGAGCCCCTATCGTTCGCTCTAAATCTTCGAATCTCGAACCGGATTGCTTCATTACTTCCAGTTCCCTCTCCAACTTCTGCACCGTTGCCCTGGACGCTTTCAGCCGGTTCTGGAGCTCATCATTTTCCGTCGTCTTCTCTTTAACCAAACTTTGATACTTGCCCACCGTTGCTGTCAGCTCGGCCTTCTCGCCGACCAGAACCCCAACCGCTTGCATTTGCATCTGCAACTGGTCCTGAATTGGCCCCAGCTCGCTCGTCACCTTAGTACTATTCACCAGCTTCAGTTTTTCGACTTCATTCTTCAACTCCTCCACCACCGATTGATTATTCCTCAACCTTAATCGTAGTTCGTCGTTTTCTAACTTTTGCGCATTCATCACCCGCGACAGTTCGGCCTTTTCCGACTCCAATTCTAAGATTGTGTTTTGTGGCCCCAAATCAGCACTGGCATTCGCAATCAGATGCCCGATTTCCTCTGAAATCCGATTTATACTATGCACACTGACTTCCATCGGCGGAGGTAGTTCCGGTCGAGCAACCTGCGGTTCCATTGATAAGAAATCCGGTACGGCTTGACCTGAATTGTTACTAAAATAATTCGCCACACTGTAAGAGGATGGTTGCATTGAGGATACATTGGATGCAGTTTCTTGCGGCAAGTGGTTTTTGTTTTGGATGTCATCGTCGGGTTTCTGGAGTGGCGTTATTTCGATGCTGTTGTTGTTAGACAGCGGAACAGGAGTATCCCTCGCGGAATCGTCACATTCATGTTTCTGCTTCGACTGGTACTGTTTAAGCTGTTGGCAGTAGAAGGTTACGGTTTAGTAAAGTTTATTTTTCTAAACATATTACAGAGAATGGCAAGTGGGCTGACGTGTCAAATTTGCCGTCATTTGGGGCTGAAGACAACTTTATTTGTTTCTTAAATTAATTGGTGAATATCATTGCATTTTCAATTCTTTTATGCTGCGGGTAATTCTGAGTGTCTTAGGTACAGATTGTAGCTTGCCAAACCTTTTAGAAACACTGGTGAAGTATGTTATGCGTACCTTTTTTCGGGCAGCAGCAATTTTTTCCTTCTTGTCTGCCATGATTGTTGTTTTTTCGCTGGTTGTGGCTGATGACAGAAAGTTATGTTGCGCATAAAACACTCCGTGTTCGATCGAAGTGCGAGATCCCGTTCATCGATTCCTGAAGGGAATATACAAAAAATATGTCCCAATCCGGTGATGCATTTTGCTGCATGGGATTTGTTGCCACTTCGTGGCCAGGGATCTGGCAGACAGAGATTTTCTTGTAGTCAACATCTCTATCAACGAAAAGTCTAAATATTCATTGTTTGTAAACAACAACAAGCTTGACAAGCCTATATCAATAGCAGTGATTGACAGTAGACAGGATTTTGGTTGTTTGTTTTGATGTGAAACACCACAGAAAGCGGTCTTTCTGCTCTGTATGACGTGTACAACGAAAACGAGCATCAACAGACAAAATGTAAACGAGCAACAACAGACACAACTTACAATGTTGACATTATTTTGACAGCTGAGCTTGCTGAGATGTTGTCTATGTGAAAAAGTGGTACTTGTCATAGGCCTGTTTCAAACGCTAGTGAATAGGATAGGGTTGCCAGTTGCCAGAAAAATGTATGTATTGCATGTTGACATTATTTTGACAGCTGAGCTTGCTGAGATGTTGTCTATGTGAAAAAGTGGTACTTGTCATAGGCCTGTTTCAAACGCTAGTGAATAGGATAGGGTTGCCAGTTGCCAGAAAAATGTATGGTATTGCACAGTTCACACCAAATCGAACCGCAAAGTTTGAAAGTGTGACACTTGCAAAGTGTGATCAAAAGTGCAACCCTTTTGGTTTGACAGATTT
This sequence comes from Aedes japonicus, assembly GCA_034211315.2. Taxonomy (NCBI): domain Eukaryota; kingdom Metazoa; phylum Arthropoda; class Insecta; order Diptera; family Culicidae; genus Aedes; species Aedes japonicus. Next base: position 135,130 of record JASCZW010001793.1, read on the forward strand.
TTGACATGCACAAATGTCAAAGGAGAGCAACTCGTCATTATCGGTTATTTTGTTTAGCTTCACTAATTGTGATTCGAAAATAAATACCGAGCAAATTTCTTTTTCAGTTTTTAATAAGAGTTTATTATTAAATCTGAATTGATTTGTATTTAATGGCCAACGTAATTCTGCAGAATGTTGAACACAAACATGCTAGTACGAACACAAAGTATCATTGTCTGTACGACTACTATTTTCTTGGAATTACAAGGGATCAGATTGCCATTATCTACCGGAAGAGCAAATCAACCATCAGCAGCTGGGGTGAAGACTTCGAAGAAAATGGTTTACTTTCTTTCAAGCAGCGAGAACATGTATTCCAGAAATTCAGTGTTCATCATAGGCAGTGGATCGTGGCACTGTACTACCGAAATCCGGTACTGTACCTAGAAGAATGCAGAGATCTTTTCTACCAAAAGTATCAGATCAAAATAAGTGGTTCAAGTATCTGCAGAATTTTGCATAGTGGAGGACTTACGAGGAAGACACTGGAACGCAGGGCTATCCAAATAAAGGAGCACGAGATACTTCGATTCTGCTCAGAAATGAGCTCATTCGATTGGGACATCTACCATCTAGTATTCCTCGATGAGGTATCACTGGACAACAAAGGTGTATTAAGGACTCGCGGATATGGGGTCAAAGGAAAACGACTGGTTTACCACGGTGAATTTGTGTGTCGTCTTAGAGCATCCTTTTGTGTTTTCTCGGTTTAAACAGCGTTTTGGACTCATTTGAAACGGAGGGAACTTTCACCAGGAAAATATTTTTCGATTGCTGCCGTGAATTTGCACTGAAGAACAATCGAGTAAACCGATATTCAGGGTACAATTCAGTGTGGATTATGGATGGAGCGAGGATTCATTGTGATCTTAATATAATCCTTTATCTACGCTCCATTGGCATTATACCAGTGTTCTTACCTCCATACTGCCCTTTCTACAACCCTGTTGAATTAATATTTGGGATAACAAAATCACGAATTAGGAAATCATATGTTGAGAACAAAAATGAAAAACTATCATTACTAGCTTGTGAAACGATCATGGGGTTAGAAAACTATGATTGCAGAGAAATTTTTAAACATTGTGGGTATTTACCGGGCGGAACATTCGATCCATCGTTAGCGTCAAACGAAACTAAATTAGTTGATCACGATTAAGGTTTCAGAACTCTGGATTACTCTTAACAACAAAACATTTATTTTACTTTTTCAATAAAACGAAATACAAAAACTTCAGTAACAAATCATATCACATGTGATCTATGTCGAACATATTCGAAACTTTGTCAGCGAGGGAACGGCTGATTTCACTATCTGGTTGTGTAAACTCTTGCATCGCAGAAACAAGGCTGGAATTGATTGACGATCGTGCTCGTAATGCACTGATGCGATGTTTGATCTTCTGTCCAAGGGAAATCAATTGGTCAGCTTCTTCTTCCAGTGCAGCCAGCTCAGACAAAAACGAGTGTTGTGACCCCGGAAATAGCGTTCTTACACCAAATCCGACGAAATGCAAAATGTCCAGGGGAAAGAATCGGATTCTCCCTGTAGCCGATGAGTGGTTGTGTTCTTCGATCGAAATAAGCACAATCTTCTAACAGTTTCCTTTATTGTACATGATTAAGCTTTTCGTACACTTTCACAGAATTTTATTTGCTTGAACACTTATTACACTTAAACAATGATTTTATTGGACGACTTACTACATTTATTACACTAACTACTAACTACTTATAATTGATTTACGGTGACCGGCCGCGCGCCAAACCGTTGTTGCGAAAAGGCTAGTTTTTTACTATTCAAACGTATAATAGGTGATATCTCTTTTATAATATTCTATTCGGAATCGCAACGGTCATTTTGTACGTTCTCGGTACATTCGGAGCTTTTCGTATGCTTCCGAAAATATACTGCAGTTGTTCAGCACAGGCTACAACAACACATACACATGCGAGCTTTCAACTACGCCTACCCTGCTACTCTATCTACTATAGTATTTTTCATACCGAGAATCAACATAGCCGGCCACCTAAATTTGACAGCTCAAATTTATAAGGGAAACAACAATCAGGATGGACACGAGAAGCGTTGAGCAAAAATGTCTGGTAAATTTGTTAGATTAAATTACTAATTCATTTCTTTTCGTTTTAGCTAATTCGGTCCCTAATGTGTCGTTCGGTTCGATGATTGGCAAACTGTTTGGCTGCTGGTCTGGAAGGAGAGGGAAAATTCGCGAAACAGGCCGTTTGTAAATTCCGCTGGCAGTCCTCAAAGTTACCACTCGTACCACTCCGTCCGCTCCGGGATGCGTTTGTTCGATTCGCGCGAGGGGCCAGGAAATGGATGGTTTTCCATCTTCCTGGACAAATACAATCTGGCCTATACGAATATCCATCGGCGTTTTCGATTTCTCGCGTTGCTGGTTAAGTTCCGTGAGATATTCCTTCCGCCAACGGTCCCAATGCTGCTGGATCAATTTCTGCAACTGCTGATAGTGGTTGAGCCGGTTGGATGGAATGCTGGTGTAGTTCGGCTCTGGAAGGCTGAGAAGCGACGTTCCGATAAGAAAATGACCGGGAGTGAGGACATCCAGCTCAGTGGGATCGCACGATAACGACGTAAGAGGCCGGCTGTTCATATTCGCCTGAATCTGAGCAAGAATCGTCGCGTAGTCCTCGAAAGAAAGCTGGGTGTTACCAAGGGTTCTCGCCAGCGATGTTTTAGCCGTTTTTACAGCTGCCTCCCATAGGCCGCCGAAAGAAGGTGCTCTCGGGGAATAAAGCGCCACTGGATCCGGTGCATGCTGCATTCTTCGACGATTGCTTCCCGGGTGCGTTTGGCAGCCAAAGCCGATACAGCTCAGCTAATGTGTTGCTCGCGCCTTGAAATTCGTTCCGTTATCCGAATGGATCTCAGCTGGTATGCCATGATGAGCGATGAAGCGACGCAAAGCTGCAATGAAGGCCTCTGTAGACAGATCGCAAACCAACTCGAGATGTACGGCCTTGGATGCGAAGCAGACAAACACAGCGATGTATGCCTTGCGTGGTGCCGCTCGTCGATGCGCTGGTTTTAAGTAGACAGGCCCACAGTAGTCCACCCAACTACGGTAAAGGCTCTGCTTGGTGTGGTGCGAGGTTTCGGTAGTTGACCGACGGGTTGCGAGACAGGGATAGGGTTTAGGCGGAAGCATTGCGGACACGTACGACACACATAATTAGCGGTGGCTTTTCCGTTCACTGGCCAGAACTCCTGATGCATTGTAGCAAGAGTCATGCGAGGACCAGAATGCATGCAGAATTCGTGGTAGTGTTTCGTGATGAGGCGTGTGAGTGGGTGTAATTTAGGAAGGATGATAGGGTGCTTGGTCCGGTACTTTCTTCGGAGTGTTTGAGGCGGCCGCCGACTCGAATGATGCCTTTTTCGTCGAGGAATGGACCGAGTAGTTTCAACGATGATTTGCTGGATACAGATCGTGTTTCAGTTAATTCCTTCAACTCATCGACGAACATCTCCTGCTGAGCTATCTCGCGTGTGTTTCCTTGGCGTTTTCCAGCTCCCCTACCGCGACAAATAAGTGAGGATAGGGGTTAGGTTTGTGGCGACAACGGTTCGAAAACGAAGTACCAAAGCCGTGATCCGAACCAATCGCCAGAAGGATGAGTAACGGTGAAACCAAAAATTGGGCTCCGTTGGTTGCTGTACCAGAAATGACATTTTTCGCCTTTCGAGTAGATCTTCTGGTGGGGTTCCTGTTGGATGTTTTGGCCAATGTTCTTCCTCTTCTGACAACCATGGAGGTCCGTCTCTCCAGATAGCATTGGAGATAAATTCTGTGGGAAGCATTCCACGGGAAATGAGGTCCGCCGGGTTCTCAGTTCCTTTCACGTGATTCCAAGCGCTGCCGTGTGTCAGGTGTTGAATTTCGGACGTTCGATTTCCGATGAAGGTCTGCCGAGTATTGGGTGGTGCCTGAATCCAATGGAGCGTGACTGTTGAATCCGACCAGAACCAGCAAGGATTACCCTCCATCCGCAGCGCTGCTGAAACCTTGGCGTAGACTTTCGCCCTAGAAGTGCAGCACAGAGCTCAAGCCGTGGCAGACTAAGCCGTTTGAGTGGAGCAACCCGAGATTTTGCCGCGACGAGCTCTATTTTGATTTGTCCTTCCTTGCCGGTCGAACGTACATAAATGCAGGCACCATACCCAACCTCAGATGCATCGGTGAAGACGTGAAATTGGACGGAGACTGAACCGGCTTGAACGACGAGCCGAGGTACCTTGTAGTTCATTAGAAGTGGAAGCTGTTTTACGAAATCTTCCCATTTGCAGGCGATATCATCCGGTACTGGATCGTCCCAGCCAACAGTGGCTATCCAAAGATGCCGCATGCGGATCTTCGCCCATGCTACGACCGGTGACACCAATCCAAGCGGGTCGTAGAGCTTCGCAATTGCCGAGAAGATCCTGCGCTTGGTCCAACTGCCGCTGCTGTCCGTAGATGGTTGAACTTCGATGCATAACTGGTCTGATCCTGTTTCCCATCCCATTCCAAGCGTTTTGATTTTTGGTCAGCTTCGAAGTGTAGAGTAAAGTCTCCTCCCAATGCCTCGGTAGGTAGATTTAGCAGGGCTTCCGGTTGATTTGAGCACCATTTCTGAAGTTCAAGCCCCTTTCGCCAATAGAGCTTGCACTTCCCTTGGAGTAGTATGGCTTGGTCGATTGTGTCCGCCCGGATAGAAAGTCATCCATGTAGAAGTCGTCTTGCACGGCATTGGCTGCAAGTCTATACTTCTCCCCCAAATCCAGGACTAATTGCTTCAGCACCCGTGTAGCGAGGAACGACGACGGAGACAAACCGTAAGTGATGGTCTGTAACTCGTACACCTGGACGGGTTTTGATGAATCGAATCGCCACAGAATTCGTTGAAGCGGCGTGTCATCTTCGTGGACCCGAATCTGTCGGTACATTTTAGCAACATCCGCTACCAAGGCTATGGCATGCTTCCGAAAACGAATCATCAAATCCAGAAGTTCATCCTGTATCGTAGGACCGGTGAGTAATGCATCGTTGAGTGAGTAGTTCGTGGTCGTTTTCGCTGACCCATCGAAGACTACCCGTACTTTCGTGGTAGAACTTGACTCCTTGAATACCGGTGGTGAGGAAGGTAGCATACCGTTTTTCCTTCATCCACACAGGTATCGTTTGCTTCGCCGACACATTTCATGTGGCCCAACTCGATATACTCCTTCATGAAGTCGCTGCATTGCGATCGTAGATTAGAGTCTCGTTCCAATCGCCTCTCTGTTTGCTGGAATCGTCGCAACGCCATCTGCTTGGATTCGCCGATCATGTTGTGAAAATTTATGCACTTCGGGTAACGCACAATATATCTGCCAGTGTCGTCACGTGTGACCGTGTTTACGAAGTGAGTCTCACAGTCTTCCTCCTCTTGCGATCGTGGTGCTTTCACCGATAGTTCTTCCACCGCCCAAAATCTTTCGATAGCTTTGTCTCAAGGGTTCCACCTTCGCAATGTGACAGCTGACCCGTGACGGTTCCTCCGTACTCCCCGCCTCACCGGCTGCCACCCATCCGAACACCGTATTGACAAATACTGGAAGCGTATTGTCGAGCCTGCGAATCCGCAGCCGGCCACCATCACGTACATGGAACTCGTAAAAGTTCTGTGCACCCAAGACCAAATCTATCGGACCAGAGATGTTGAATTCTGGATCAGCTAGAACCATGTCCGATGGGAGCTTCCCTTGCGCTAGTGGAATCGAAACAGATGGCTGATCGTCGGTAATCTGCCCCAGTACCAGGAAATCCATTGATGTCGAGAAGTTCTGCACCCGAGAAGAGATTGTAGTAGAAACTTCATAAGCTGTGCGGTTTCGCGATCGTCCAATTCCGGTTATTTCCACCTTCTTGTCCCGTAGTGACAGCTGAAGCAACTTGCAGAGATTTTCCGACATCAGATTAGCTTGCGATCCAGAGTCCAATAGCGCTCTGCGTGATGCGTTCTTCCCCATGCATCCTTCACCTTGAGCAATACTGTGAGTAGAAACAGGTGAGACTTCGGTTGCTTCGTCGCTATATTGGAGGTGATTGATGCCATCGAACTAGAAACCGATCCACCAGAGTTCGGAGCACCACCGGAAGTTGATGGAGCTGAAGTATTCACCTTTTCATTCGCTGTTGTAGTGGAAGTAGGAGTGGAGTAGAACCAGAACCAGGGAAACCAGGATGCAACAACGAATGGTGTTTCTTCGAGCACGTCCTGCACCGAAATTTCGAAGGACAATCTCGTGCTGAGTGATTCCGACTCAGGCAGTTGCTGCAGAGCCGCTTGGAGCTGGTGAGCGCAGCCGTTGGTCTACCGGAAGATTAGCGAAAGTGGACACCGAGTAATCCAGTGCTTATCGCTACACGCAAAGCAGTTTGATGGCGTGTGTTCAGTCGCCGAGTTGACCGAAATTTTTGCTGGGCGAAACTTGCTACCATTGGACGAGAACGACGTTGGGAAGATGTGCTGATCGACCGAGACTGCATCCAACACTCGAGTTTGCTTTTGAGGAATTCGACCAGCGATCCAAACGATGGCTCTCTCTGGCGTGACATGCTCCTCCCATCGCTTCTGAACGACTTCGTCCAGCTTCGAAAACCATCAAATGCACCAACATCGCACCCCAACCGGTCGTCTTTTCCCCTAATTGGTCCAGGATCTTCGTGTTGCGCTCGAAACAATCGATCAGTTCATGTAGGCCAGCCGCTGATTCCTTCTTCATCCTAGGGTACTCGAACAAGGCGTTCAGATGCCGCTTCTTGAGAAGGTAGTTGTTGGAGAACCGTTCGACCAAGACATCCCAAGCAACCCTATAGTTGGCCTCACTCATCGAAAACGAATCGACTAACTTCAAAGCGTCACCTTTCAGGGAGGCACGTAAGTAGTGGAACTTTTGAATGTCAGTTAGTTCCGCCGAGGAGTCGATTAACGCAACGTAGGTATCGTGAAACGGAAGCCAGTTTTGGAAATTGCCATCGAACTCTGGCAGATTAATTTGAGGGAGTCGTACGGAAGCTTGAACTTGTGTGTGTGCAGTGGAAGTGTTTGGTGTCGCATGCCCTTGGGGTAATTTTCTCGCCAACCCTGCCTCTTACTCGAAATATTTCGCTTCGAATTCAGCCCTCAGCTGCTGGTGCTCTGGCATGTTCTCATCATTGTCCTCCGTGCTTTCGATGTCGCTTTGAACGTCCTCGAATTCGTTCCACTTTTGCTCGAGTTTCTCCAAACGAATTTTCACCGATTGCTCATCGAACTCCTTGGTGGTTTTCAGGAACTGCTCGATCCGTTCCAGAAAGTTGATGATGGTGTCCCTGTTGCGCATCAGATTCTTCTGCTTCCCGGATGATGACATGGTTCTTGCACCTGATGAACTTCATCAGAAGATCAGGATAGTCACTGCTATCGAACAGGATCTGTAGAAAAGCAACCAGCAAAGCACCTTCCAGAGAAAAATAGCCGTTGTTGGACAGGGACTCACCTGGTGAGCCTATCAAATAGGCCTTGTATTGATATAATTTCTCTGGAACAGCAATCGTCCACACCGTCAGTAGGAATGAGCCGAAAGATCGAGCACCGTATCGAGATGACGTCACACAGCACCAAAACCGGAAGCAAAATGCACAGATCTGTGGGACGACAACAAGAGAAGCACCTTCCGACAGATAATAAGAGAGTCGGACAGGGACTCACCTGGTGAGCCTGTCATTCAGGCCTTGTAATTATTATCTGTTGTCTCAGCTTTGATTTCCTTGCGTAGATTTGAATTTAGCACATCAAACCAACCCAGAACCTTACACGTATGATCGATATCGTCTAGCGTTCACCAAAGCAGCAGTCCTCGAAGCGTCCCGTCGAGTCCACTCGTAGTCCAAATTGCGCGAAAGGAAATGGTAGGAATATCCGGCCACCGACAACTCCGGCGAAGTAGTTAGCATGCGAGAATCAAGAAATGACCAGGTAGAGATGCAAATTTGAAGTGAAGTATTTGGACAGGTCCTCACCTTGAAGGCCTGTTTAATAAGCCTTTTATAGTTATTTGAATTCTCCTTTAACCAACTCCGAAAAACCGTTATCGACTGCGCCCAATAGTTCATGTGTGTGCAAAATCGTGATGGCAGCGCCCAATGAATTCGCGCGCTCGATGATCGTGATGGCGCTCCGCAAATCCAATTGTCTGTCGGTATGTCCACATAAACGCTATCCTGGTCACGGCACCAATGTTGTGGACTCCCGGAACAGCGCTCTTACACCAAATCCGACGAAATGCAAAATGTCCAGGGAAAGAATCGGATTCTCCCTGTAGCCGATGAGTGGTTGTGTTCTTCGATCGAAATAAGCACAATCTTCTAACAGTTTCCTTTATTGTACATGATTAAGCTTTTCGTACACTTTCGCAGAATTTTATTGCTTGAACACTTATTACACTTTAAACAATGATTTTATTGGACGACTTACTACATTTATTACACTAACTACTAACTACTTATAATTGATTTACGGTGACCAGCCGCAGCCAAACCGTTGTTGCGTGAAAAGGCTAGTTTTTACTATTCAAACGTATAATAGGTGATATCTCTTTTATAATATTCTATTCGGAATCGCAACGGTCATTTTGTACGTTCTCGGTACACTTCGGAGCTTTTCGTATGCTTCCGAAAATATACTGCAGTTGTTCAGCACAGGCTACAACAACACA
>JASCZW010001794.1:0-68374 GCA_034211315.2 Aedes japonicus
TCAAATCAATTTTTTTCAATTATAAGTGTATCCATGCAGTATGCAAAAATATTTTTTTTAAATTTGTTTCACCAAAATGGCGGCCGTTAGAGTGCGTTGAAAAAGTCATTGTATTTTGCTTGTGCCGGCTCTCCTGGTCACAGTTTTGATCTGAAACCTGCTAACCTAAAAACAGTTCAATAATTACATTAACAGTTAGTAGATGAATTGACAAAAGAATTCAAAAAAAATATTGCACTTTTGGCGTAACTTTTTTGAAAAAATCCAAATTTTTTCCGCCATTTTATCACATTTTTCTATATAGAATAATAAAATATTACATTAATTTTTAATTCATATAGAAGGTAGTACTATAATAAAGAAATCTCATAAGTTTCAGCTTAATCAAATAATCAGTTTTCGAGTTATCACCGGCATAAACTCCGAAAATGCTGTTATGAGAAAAACGCGTTGAAAGTTTTAAGCGTCTCTTAATGCCCGCTGCGCGCGAAAAAGGCGAAAAGGCGCGACAAACACTTGAAGATCGAATTTCGAAAAAAAAAAAAAAAAAAGGTTTCAGGAGCGTATTCTGCGGGAAATTTACTAACTTTTTATGCAATAAAATAAATGAATTTTTTGGTCATTCTAACTGTATATCCCCCCTTAACGCAGCTACGGATCAATTTCCCTACCTTTGTGGACCAAACATTTAAAAAATTAGTATCCAAAACTCAAAAATGCTCGCATAATTTAGATTTTTGTTTTTGTACACAAGGTTGATATACTGTGGATCATATGTATAAGTTTAAAGTTCATTATTTATTGTGTGATGGCTCATTGGAAATTCATGGAATAATGTGGAATAATTTATGAATCATGTACACTCTTTTTACTGCACAAAGGTTATTATCTATGGATCAATATTGCAAGTTTATGGAACGCTATTGAACCTTTCATGGATCATATGTAACATGTTTATGGGTTATCCTGTCCTGTATCTTATCGATTAGGCCATAGATTTATATTTGTTAATTTTTCATTTCATTTCTAAATTTTAAATAAACTATGGATCATATCGATACATTTTAATGAACTAAAATGAAGATTTTTGCAGACGAACAATGGTTTTATTTTTAGGTAAAAGTTTCGGGTCATTGGAGTAAATGACTTTCCGGTAAATGTTTCTGGTAAAATTTTATTGAAATGTTTTAAGTATAAATAGTGCTTGGATTTGCATATTTTGAAAGAAGCTTTCTTTCACATATCTTGTAAGTTTAAATTCCGACCGAAAAAAATCCCTTCCTCACTACTAAATGAACCATCATCAGCCACAAACCACCTGGTAAGATCATAAGATACATTGGTCGACCCCGAAGATCGAAACAGAACGAATCGCAAAAGTGCGTGATCTCATCTCCGTCTGGCTGGTTGGACGTTCTTTACTCTATTCACTGCCATTATCTCGCTCGCTCGTTCACCAGTTCAGTGTGTCAGCAGCCGGCAGTTGGCATTGTGTGGACTAACCGCTTCACAAAGCAAGCTGCAGCGGCGTCGCCGCCGAGTGAGCGGTTGGTCCTCCACCGCACCGTCAGCGACCGACGCTGGCGCAGACACGAGACAAAACAGATGAAGTGCAACGATACTAGTTGGTCGCTCGCGTCGCGAAGTAGTGCAGATCGTCAAGATGAGAAGGACCGTATGAGGGGTTAGGAGGATGTAGGGGCAGAAAAGGCAGCTACAACATACTCACATTAATGTTTTCATCGCACGATGTTTCTGTCGAGTCGGCTGTGTCTGAGCTGAAGAGGTTTGATGACTGTGCTTTCGACATGAGGAACGGTTGGATTATAAGGAGGTAGAGGCATGGCAGTATACCTATGGCGCTGTGACTAATGATTCAATCTTTCAAATCTATACCTGGTGCCGAATTTGGGTGCCATGATTGAAGTCGAGAGGACATAACTTTCACTTATTCAGCAAATGCTACAAACATGCAAGTTGAACCCTGCTCACCCGCAGGTGGCTGCAGTAGAGCCGTCATCATTAAGCTTACTCTTGAAACACCAATATGTGATGCCATGTTTAGTCACTTGAAATGTGGTAGCGTGTTGATATTGTGCAGAATCTAATGGCAGTCAAGTGTGACATTTCGTTTCTTTCGAGATGGTGATTAGATATGCCATTTTGAAAAGCACCAAACACCCCTTCGGCTATCTGCTGAGTCGATCTTCGCTTTTGGATACGCATTTTCCACGTGTAAACAAGCGTTTGGCATATTGCCAAATTGGACCCACCGGTTCCTTCTGTTATGTGAACTACGAGATTAACTTAACCGGGGTGGTGAACGACAAGCAGAGATAAATTAACCAAGATAGTCTGCGTTCGGGTGCCAGATGATTAATGAATCACGGCTCGCAGATTGCCAGCAGTCTGGACCGGGTCATATTTTGACAGCCCACCGGCGATTAGTTGAAACCTTGTTGGACCGGCGCCAAGATTGTATGCATGATTATCACCAGATAAAACTGGTTGCATTTCAAATCAAGCAGCCTATGGTGAAATTGGAAGACTTCAACAAGTGGCCTTGATCGAGAACACCGGAGCAAAATGCACATAAATATGCCCAATTACCCATTCGATAACGAGATTAAAGAGATGCATGCCCGACTGCATAGCCGCTCGGAACCGGTTTCCAGGGTGTAAGTCTTCATTCTTATTGGTCGTGGATGTATTTTCTATAACCTGAGATACCTCAGGTCAAAGCGTACGGCATACGTTCAGTGCCATGCGAGTTATCTTGAAGAGGTGATGCTCGCTCATTAAGTGACTCGTTCCTGGCCTGGAGTAGCTTTTCCCGGCCGTATGGATCCGTGGTTTTACCTCTTCTGGGTTTTTTTAATCTCCGCATGTGCTATTTTTATGCTTGCGTGAGAGATTACGCGTTTTAATACATGCGATGAGATAAATTGAATTTGCTTACTAATGATACAAACGGAATGACATATGTAAATGATTAACTGAAGACGGTTGAGAGATAAACGAATTTGCATGTAATTAAAGTGGTGAGCTCGGATGTTGTTGGAATTAGTTGTAATGAAATGTGTACAATCATGAAATCAAGCTGTATGTTTTTACATGTTTAAGCTTTTTCACTCCGTTGTATGCTTCTGTATTGACCGATTTAATGGTTCGCCAGTTTGTGCAGCTTTAAAGTTATTTTTTCAAAGCTTAAGATGCCGCAACCAATGCGAGAACTATATGTATGACAAATTGTACAGTATATCTGAAGTTTCGCTTAATGAGCATAGGGTGACAGGATATAATGTCAGCTTAGATCCTTCATTCGGCCTAAGGTAAGGTATGTAGGCATGTAAGGTAGCCACCCCTTCATGCCCTTGGCTTGGATGCAGCTCCACTTAATAGCAAGAACAAATAGAGCCACCGATCTGAATTCGCAATATCGCTGTATGAAGGGCCAAAAACGGAGAGGTGGGCCCGTAAGCAGAAACACTTACGCGAAATCCACGGGAAAATAAGAATCTCCTTCCAAAGATACGATCAAATCGTACAAATCGAACAAATCGAATAAACCAATTCGCAATACTTATTAGGCTTTCTACAGGATGGCTTGCTAAGAAGGGCGCGCCACTCTTACTGAAAATGTTGGAGTAGAATTCACAGCATCATAATCGAATCGGTAGGATATAGAAAATGATGCCGTTTATTCCCTCCTAGACTCAGGCAGTCAATCAAACCATCGTCCAATTTCAGCTTAAATGATACCCTGATGCTCCCTCCCTACCAAGTATTTATTATATATAATGTAAATAATATGTCATAATATGTAATATATGCTGTATGTAATAGAGTAAAGAAATAAACTAGAATATTGAATTATAATATGTCATATTTGGAATTCGTCATTCGAAAATTTTAGAATGGTTATAAATAACATAATATGATGAAATAATTAAAATATGAATAATATGCATATGATGCTTACATGCAGCTTGGTGCCTGCTTTGCAGATTGATCAGTGGAGATGTATGTAACCCTGGAATGTGAAGGTCCTAGATCCTTCATTCGGCCTATTCATAAAATATGCCATAAATTCAGCAACAATCTACAAAATCATGTTGGTCGGTATATTCTGAAGCAGTTAAGATTTTATTCGTCAATTAATAGATACATTTTCGAGTGAGATTTTCGTTTTTCCTCATTTTTCAGCAATCACAATTTCACTGGTTAAGCTGACATATTACCTTTAAGATCTTCTAATGACCTTAATTTGACTTAAAGGGTGTTTCGATCAAAATTTAGTCGACTTAAACATGATGCACTTCCTTTCATCGTGCATTACAAAATTTTGCACACCCCTCATTTTGATGATATGTGCATGTAGCATCATGTCTCTATTTGGATTTTGAGATTAGCACTTCATTTATCAAACTGTCGTCGAAGGAAGAGAAGCAACGCATTTTGCACGTGTATGACGAAAAGTTGGCGAAGTTGTTGAATGCGGCTAAATCAACTGTTACCAACGTATTAAAAGTGCCCGGTGAACGTTTGTCGACAGCCAAGAAAGCTGGTTCGGTGGAAAATCGAAAACCGGAGGCCACAGCAACGACAAAAAGAGTTGCCCGCTGTTTCGAGCGGAACCCCAACCTCTCCGTCCGAGATGTCGCAAAGAAGCTGGGAGTGACACCTTCAATCGTGGATAGAGCTAAAAAACGAGCTGCACTGCCGACTAACAAGAAAGTGGTGATTCCAAATCGCATGAGCATGAGCATGAGCATGATTGACCGCCCGAGGTTGCGACTCCGTTTATAGTCCGTCTGGGCGTACCTCTGGACAGTTTGGTGGATTGTACCTTATACCATTTCAGGACGGATTTCGCATAGTGACATGAGTCTGAAACAGAGCTGGAGAGTCGTGGCTTCTGATACACGGTAGCACCCGCTTATGTAGACATTCTTTCTCATACATATCCTTATTGATTGTGCAGGCAGAGACGGAACTTTTCGATTTTCGACCACAACTACATGGCCTGCCAGATCAAATACTTCTTCAAGAATTTGGACACAAGAAAATGTTTGCAAAAAATTGGTGTAATGCTCCTTACCACGACTTTTTGCAGTAGAATTTTGCTTGCCATCACGGTTGGACAGCTTTTTCACTTTGTACGCCTTCAATCCTTGCCGTTGCTTGACTTTTGTATTTATGATTTTGACTCCACAACTTTGCGAGATAAATTTCGCATAGAAAGATTGGGATTTTCCTAAATATTGGCTACCACCTTCTTGTCCATTTGTCGGGAGCATACTTTTCGATTAGTTCCACTTCCAACCTTTCGATTCACAGTCAAGTGCTTGTGAAATGATTTGCAAACACAAAACATGGTACTTTTCGGTAGTTTTAGTTTATTGGCAAGACCACTACCGATAAATTTGTGGGCTTCAAATGGTGAGTTGACAACCTTCCAGGAGGGTGCGACCGACCTCCGATCCTCACAAGTTCCTACCTCACGCCTCCACGAGTCATATGATCACAAAAGACTGCCAGCTGAAACATGGATACGCCGGTTGGCGTAGCCTGGACAATGTTGTCAATCTGACAATAGCGAAGTGAGGGGGTGCAACCGGTAAATCATATCATAATTTTCCATTATCATATCTTTCAGGTCTACCAGGTATTATATAATAATTTAAAATTTAAAATTCATTTTTTTTCTCATGTCTTATATTGTCAAAATTTTCTGGTTCATAATGGATGCGGAAGTTTGTCTACAATTGCAACAAAACAGCAGTTGGCACAGATGCAATTTTCAGTTTCTATTATAATATCTCTTGACTATATATATTATTATATAGGACATTGTTTATTCATAACCATTATCAATCTTCTTTATCATCATCATTATCATTATGATTTAGAAGTATCTAGTGCCTTGAATGAAAAAAGCTGCTACGGAATCTATGGTAGGCTTTTGCACTTATTACATAATGTATTTTTCAATTCCGGTTTGCAAATGGACCTTTTCCAAATCTGAGCTGTTTGCCATTCGGATTGTGTTTGATGTTACAGTTCAATTTTTGTCAGTACCGTATCATAACTCACAATATCATTATATTTGATGATATTGTTTTATTGATTTTACTTCATAGATGATTTAAAAATAGCTTGTTGTTTTTTTACGTCCATTTGTCTTTAACTCCCTGTCAATAAAATCTTCTCTGTTTTCCTGACACAGGAGCAATAATTATTAGGCCAGCAAAAATAAAAGCGTATTGCTGTAATAAAAATCAACACCAAGCAGCAAATAGTGAACATGGCAACAGAAAATAAAATGTACAATTGTAATTTCTGTAAAATTTAACAAACTTTTTTAGGATACCTTAAATCAAGATTTTGGGAAATTGCTGCTATCGCTGAAAACGAACAAAAACGTGCTTAAGCGCGAAAACACAGAACTCTCCACTTTAACACTTTACAACATTTCTTATATTTCAGGATCCACCGAAAGAGATCATAAATAATAGATACCGAGTGATTGCAGTATTGTTCATTTACATAAATATATACACTATTATATAAATATTTCATGGGAATGGGAGGGACCATCAGGGCACCCGATTGAAGCACTCTGGATGGGGAGAGTGGAAATGCCAACTCCCCATTGCTAACAGTTTGTGAATATAAGGCGGGCTCTTCTCCCCGCCCATCGGGGCATCTTCATGTTAGATCGCTTGCTCTTTTGACCAATTGTTCAATCTTGTTGTTGGAAGGAGATACTTTTTATCCCTGTGGATACGTATAAGTGATGTTGCCTATCGATCCACCCAACCCCTTTTTGGCCCTTCATAAAATGGCATGATTAGGATAATCAGTGGTTATTAAAGCTTGATCAAGTCTTACAGCGAGGAGAGCTCACTGCTGTCGGACTTAGTTTCCGTGCTACAATGGGTGGTAGTACATATCATACATCATACATACAAGAACACTACCGATAAATTTGTATATTCCTGCGGCCGTACAAAATGCGTTGGCACACTTCTTATTGATTTGAGTTTACTGAATGTAACAAGAATGTAAACATATTGGTCTTCGCAATAAAGTGGAGAGTTTCAGCAGTCATATAAGTGAAATAATTCAAAATCTACACTGAAGGAAAAGTGTCCGAAATTTAACGTGTACAGGTTTTAGGACACCCTCTTACCCACCATCATTTGACTCACCTTGAATTGTCTAATTTCGGAAGAAAGTGAAGGCCCTAGACATTCTGGGCATTGCAAGAAATTTGCATCGTTTTCTGGGGACCGAATTTCATCAGGTCAACCGAAATAAAATGCGTGCTACCGAGACTGCAAATAAAATTGCTAGTGTCGTAGGTAACAATGCGGAGTACTACGTCCCCATACCATCTCGACATGTAGAAATAGATGGTTTGGTTCCTACAGCGAGCCTGACGTGTGAAGACGTTATGCAAGGTATGGGAAGATATACTGTTTCGTCTTCCATTGAAATTCTGGAATGTACACAATTGCATGCAACAGCAATGGTAGCCTGAAGAAAGATGTATCCACCATTGGACTCAGTGACCCAGCACCTGTTGGATTGTCCCAAAATTGTTTGAAAGTGATTTTCTTTTCTTTTACAGTGTGCCTTTTTGTACCAAGTGCAAAAAAGGCATTAATACAAAGTTGCTTTTTGCGATAAAAAAAATCTCTGCTGTGTTAAATGCGGCCAAAGTCATGTAGAGAATGCTTTTCAACAAAAAGAATTTCGTTTTGCAGAACTGTCCTGTGTAAAAGCAGCGTACTGGCAATGTGAGGCGTTCCATAAAAGAACGCTCCAAGCAGACGTATGCAGAAATGATGAAATTGCAAAACGGAGCGTCTGTATCAGCCGATCAAATTGAAAATTCTTTTTTGATTTTATCTTCCGACGAACTGGACCCTGGGAGTGGATTTTTGGAGGTACACACCCCCGGTTAAAGGAAACCCACTAGTTCCCTAGAAGTGCGCAGAAAAAACAATACGTTCTCTCAAAAGCTAGGAAAGAATAGGAGTAGCGGAGATCAATTTGGAAAACTGAATAAACCGCTAATCTATCCGTCCCTTGCTGTTGTTATACCACCCCTCCACTATCTAATAACAATAACCGTACACCCTCAATGTTTCAACTGCATCAAAATGAATCGATCAACATGATACTAACATGAATTTTCCAATCATCACTGGATAAGCCGAATAAAGGAGCTAGGCTCACATTCCATCCTGTTACCCTTTGTGATCTTTAAAACTGTTGTCTCAGTATTTTTATTCTACCACTCAGTAAACATAAGTTCGTATATGATATCGAATATGAGTTCAAAGAAGAAACGATATGTGTACAGTTTTCATGGAGTTAAATGGATTTAATTAGAATAAACAGATCTTCCATTGCCCTATAGTGGGACATTGAGTAAAACTATAGTAAAGTATGCTTAAATAGCAGTTACAAATTATTTTCTCGAATCATCAATATTCACAACAACAAGACATGATTCTACTTTCAGAATATATCCTATATTAGAAATTAGAAGAAAAATTAGTATCTTCCATTTAATTCCAACTACCTTTGTTTATCTTCGACAGATACGCGTATTTCGTCTACAATGTGTAGACTTCTTCAGTGTCTCGTACTAATTACTCGTAAGTCGAGTTATTAGTACGAGACACTGAAGAAGTCTACACATTGTAGACGAAATACGCGTATCTGTCGAAGATAAACAAAGGTAGTTGGAATTAAATGGAAGATACTAATTTTTCTTCTAATTTCTAGTTACAGGTATTCCACTAAACAGCTCAAACCCTCTCGGATTCATATCTTATATTGTTATTCTAAATACTTATTTTTTTATATCATACTAATTAAATCCGGTGCGAGCGCTGCTACGCTTGCAACTAAATGAATAAAAATTTAATAGAACTGGCACGTTTATGGCGGTTTTTTGGAATAAATTTTGTTACAAAATTTTCGTTTGCTAATGTGTCCTTCCCAGGCCCCCAAAACCGCTGTACACACATTTTCACGCCGATCGGTTCAATATCTGTTTCATTTGTGTGAAAGCTCACCCTCTTTTCGAGGAGGGAGGGGTCTCGAAGTAAAAGTTCTGCCTCCAAAAACTCCATATGCCATATTTGGTTTCATTTGCTTGATTAATTCTCGAGTTATACAGAAATTTGTGTTTCATTTGTATGGGAGATCTCCCTCCTTCCAGAAGGGAGAGGGGTCTAGAACCATCATAAGAACCTTCCCCGGCTCCAAAAACCCCTGCAAACAAATTTCCACGCTGGTCGGTTCTATTTCTGTTTCATTTGTATGAGAGCCCACCCCTTTCCATAAGAGCAAGGGGTTTCGAAACATCATAAGAGCATTCCCCTGCCCCAAAAACCTCTTCACCCAAATTTTCATGCCGAACTTTTGAATTTCTGTTTCATTTGTATGAGAGCCCACCCCTTTCCAGGGAAGGAAGGGGTCGCAACCACCATAGAAAACAGTTCTGCGTCCAAAAATCCAACATGCCATGTTTGGTTTCATTTGCTTGATTAGCTCTCGTGTTATGCTGAAATTTGTGTGTCATTTGTATGGGAGTCCCCCTTTTTTCGAAGAGGGCGGGGTTTCGATCCACCATTGTTAGGTTCAGACAGACAGACCTTCATTTTTATATATATAGACTAGCTGAACCCGGTGCGAGCGCTGCTACGCTTGCAACTAAATAAAGGAAAATTTAGTAGAACTGGCACGTTTATGGTTGTTTTCCGGAATATGTTTTTTTCATGATTAAGCAGGGGTTCAAACCTCTATCATAACATGCTTCTTACCCGAAAAAAAAAGTTTTGTGTTTTAGTAATGTTCTTATGTTTGGTAGAATTTTTTGTTTCATTAGCATGGGAGTCCTCCCTTCCAGAGGGGGTGGTTTCTTAAACAACCATACAATCATTGCCTTCAAAACCCCCCACATGCCATGTTCTCGAGTTATGCAGAAATGTGTGTTTACATTGTATGAAAACCCCCCTTCCTGAGAGAGAAGAGGTCTCAAATAATCAAAAAAACCTTTGCCAAATACCCCTGCATACAAATTTTCATGCTGGTTGGTTCAGAACTTTCCGAATCTATAAGGGTCAGACAGTCAGACAGACAGACAGAAACTCATTTATATATATATAGAAATCCTGCCTTCAAAAACCCCCAGATGCCAAATGTGGTTTCATTTACTTGATTAGTTCTGGAGTTATGAAGAAATTTGCGTTTAATTGATATGGAAGCCCCCCACCCTCAAAATCGGGAGGGGTCTAGAACTGCCATAGAAGCATTTCTTGCCTCCAAAAACCTCAAAATGCAAAATTTGGTTTCATTTGCTTCATTGGCTCTCGAGTTATGCTAAAAATTGTGTTTCATTTGTATGGGAGTCTCCCCTTCCAGAAGGCGGAGGGGTCTAAATAAGGTTTCATATGCTTGATAAGCTCTCGAGTTATGCAGAAGTTTGTGTTTCATTTGTATTTGAGCCCTCCTGTCAGAAAGGGAGGGGTCTCAAGTCACCTTAGCAACATTTCTTACCTTCAAAACCTCCACCAGCCAAATGTGGTTCTATTTACTTGTTTAGTTGTCGAGTTATGCAGAAATTTTTATGGACCCCCCCCCCCCTTCTAGATGGTGGAGGATTCTCAAACTACCATAGAAACATTTCTCTCATCTAAAAACCTCCACATGCCGAATTTGGTTCCATGTGCTTAATTAGTTCTCGAGTTATGCAGAAATTTGAGTTTTATTGGTATGGGAGCCCCCCTCCACCACCACCCCTTTATTGGTGTGGGAGCCTCCCTCCACATTTCTTTCCTTTAAAAACACCACTTGTAAAATTTGGTACCATTTACTTGATTAGTTCTCAAGTTATGCAAAAACTTGTGTTTCTTTTGTATGGGAGCCCCCACCCCCTACCAGAGAGAGAGAAGGGGTCTCAAACTACCGTAGAAACATTAATTGCCTTCAAAATCCCCACATGCCAAATTTGTTTCCCTTTGCTTCATTAGTTCTCGATTTATGCAGAAAATTCAGTTTTATTTGTATGACAAATAGAGAGAGGAGGGTTTTCGAACCACCATATAAACATTTCTTGCTTCCAGAAAGCTCTACATTTAAAATTTGGTTCTATTTACTTGATTAGCTCTTGAGTTATGCTGAAACATCTGTTTCATTTGTATGGAAGCCTCCCCTTCCGGAGAGGGGAGGGGTCTCAAATTAGAAACGTTTCCTGCTTCTAAAAACTCTCATAAGCTCAATTTGGTATCCTTTGCTTGATTAGTTCCCGAGTTATGCAGAAATATGTGTTTTATTTGTACGGGAGACCCCCTTTTTCAGAGAAGGGAGGGGTCTCTTGCAAGCTTAAGAACCTTTCCCGGTCCCAAAAACTCCTCCATACAAAATTTCACGCCGATCGGCTCAGTAGTCTCCGAGTCTATAAAGTTCAGACAGACAGACAGAAATTCATTTTTATATAGGGTATGTGTCCCTTAACTCAGCCTATTATGCAATGATCGATTACAGTTTTCATCATAAATCATAATTTTTTTAAGCTGCAAGCGAGTTTCAACTAGTTAGAAATTTGCTTAGATAAGTTTGATAAGACATTTGGTAGTATGTATCACGAAAAGTTACACAACTCTTTATATAAGGCAGAAACATTCGAGGGATATGGATTTAAGGGGACCCTCCCCTGGATTTGGGCAAAAATAAGGCAAAGTTTTTATATTTTTGTGGGAGAATGAAAAGGCGTACGAACTTCCGGTTTTGCCGATTAAATTTGATTATTATTCAAAATTTTAAAGAAATAAAAATATTGTGAAATTTCAGAATGGCGGCTACAAAATGGCGATTTCTCGAAACCATGTTTTTCAATTTAACTTCAAGCTCCGGGCTTGAACTATTAATCCGATTCCTTCCATCAAATAACTGTTTGTAAGATTATATTTTTTTTGTACGGATTGAACTGAAAATTGGCATTAATAATTAATTATTTATAATTTTTGAACACGGTTGAAATGAAAAAAAGTATCGAAAAATTAAACTTTTCATTTCAAATGATCACTTTGCAATGAGTTTAAATTTGAATTGTCTGAAAATTTCATTATCTCTCAGAAATGATAACTATATTTGATTTTCGTTCACTACAAGAGGCTGCAGGCTTGAAGTTGTCGCCCCATATTTTGCGCGCAGAGGCTTTTGGAAATCACCATTTTGTAGCCGCCATTTTGAACTTTCACAATTTTTTTATCATTTTGTAATTTTGAATAATAATCAAATTGATTCGTCAAAACTGAAAATTCGTATGCCTTTTCAGTTTCCCACAAAAAAAAAATACAAACTTTGCCTTATTTTTGCCCAAATCCAGGAGAGGGTCCCCTTAATGTCGGTTTATAGGCACCAAATTGCGTCTAATCATGGATGCAAGTTCATCCCATTCGATAGATCTGTTATTGAATGATGTCTATGTACGATTTTTTTTTCTGATTTTCTGATTCAAAGCGATGTCAGCTGTATTCGCTCTACCCAACAAACAATTTTACAAATCAAACTGAACACTGCCTCGAAACACTTTAGTGATGTTCATATATAATTTATCAGCCATTCAATAATGAAAACATTATAATTCACTACACAATGATTTCGTTCCTTCGGATTGTGTTTAAATGAGCCACTTGAATATAAACATCCACAAATTCATGCATTTCCACTTGAAATTTATCAATAACAACGTTTTTACTACGTTATTGATACAACAGGCCATAGTTGGGAACATGCAAAAAAATATGTCCCCAACATTGGGTCTACGATTTTCTTGAAAAATAGTAGTTATTTAAGCTATGTGAACATTGCTTTATCGATTCAATTAAGCCTAAATTAGATCACTTGAAGATCGTGTAGATCATCTGATCAGCTTAACCAGTGAAATCATGATACCCCAAAAGCTCAAGAAATCGAAAATTACGCGGAAGTGAACAACTATAAGTTAATTAATATAGTCTCAATTGCTCTGGAGTACATCGATCATGCTAACTGCAACATGATTTTGTTGATTATCGCTTAATTAATGACACATTTGGTGCATAGGCCGAATGAAGGAGCTAGGCTAACATAACATCCCCTTACCCTATATAGACCAAAAAGTTTCAAAAGTATTTGCAATCGATTCAACAACTAACCATAGAATTATTTGAAATCTATGCATTCAAAAATTTAGAGAGTTAAATTATGGACGACACGTTAGCATTCCAATCCTAGCCACTTTTTGAGACTCTAATTTTTCGTATTCATAAATTTCGACAACTTATTCAAAACAACGTATCTGATTTTGTTAACAAAGAGGGGAAGTAGTAAGATTCAAATTTCTCAAAACTGTGAAAATCCCCACGGAAACTTGCATCACCATCACTTTAGGGAAATGTCATTCTCGTGTTGGTGGTCCTAATTTCCGTGAAAGTGCTAAGGGTTTCAAGAATTTAACGTTTGAATCTTACTTCTTCTCTTTGGTTACAAAAGCTCATATGTTGTTTTCCGTAAGTTGTTGAGAAATGCTACGGAAAACTTACGGAAAACCATGACATAGTCAGTCATGACATGACTCAGCACAGTTTTGAATGTCAAATCAATCATGTTTTATTAATTTACCTTGAACAGCTTTCAGAAATTAGTAGATTACCTGGAACGAAATAAAAAGAGAAAGTCATTCAAAAGGATGATCATTCGATTATAATAGCACTTAGCAGCAGTATGAAGGAACGACATTTTGGTTAAAATGTTGGAATCATCTGAAAGCTCAATATGAATAGCACCTCTAGCGGGCGATAGAGGAACTGTTATATTTTCTTATCTTTGAAAGCTCGAAACGAGAACGGAGCAGATGAGCTTCTACTCACCACTATGAAATACCTGGCGCTAGTTCCTAAGGAGCGAAGCATTGAAAAGCAAACCGATAAAATAATTAATGGCAGAATGCAATTTCTCCCCGAATTAGGCTACATATGTTTAAAATATTTCCGATGCGTATTCACGCCCACCAAGATTTTTTTTTTGAAGGGTGCTCAATTTCAAGGAGTCACCTGTTCTGGGGAAAATGGGATATCCAGCGAACAAGCACAATATTATTAGAAGCTTTCGCTCATGTATGCTCTACTTATCCTATGTAGAGCAAAAAAGCTCTAGATTGTTACTTCACAGTTTCATGCGACCGAACAAGCATAGCGAGAAAGCTTCATTCACTGCGTAGTGTGATAAAACATACATATGAACGTATACATCCCATTATATGGCTCTCTCTCGTCACTGTCAGCAGCAGCAGTATGAGGAAACTACCCAATCCAATATCGTCATATCATAAAATTATAGAAATATGACCACCATGCAAATTGTGGCAGCTAAGCACATGCTCTGTTATTAGAAATTATTAAAGAGTGGCCTGTGCACTGTCAAACAGGGAAATGGATAGACACACTTTTTATTTATTATTATTTATTCGGAAAATGAACTTTATATATGTAAGATGATTGTTGTTGGCTAGCCCTGTGCTGGTGGAACAATTTCTCTTTAAGTGAAATAAATAGATTCTTGCCATTGATTTTTAACATGAAAAATCATTTTATCGTGGATCATGGTTTGTCATCAATGACATAACCACATTATGATGTCACTTTTTTCTGTTAATTAAAAATCAGCCAGCTGTCATCATCACGACAAATCAATAATGCACATCAAAAAGAGAAATTTGCCGCTAAAAGCTTTCGAGAGAATAATGTTCAGCGAACTTCTTTGTTGTCTTCCTCAACCACACACAGGAAAACGTTCGTCGAAGTGCAGTTCAACTTGAAGTTGTTGACATTTTCGGTAGCACCACAGTATCCGTGAATAGTGATGAAGCAAGCGTGAAAGTGTTGACAGAAGGGTGTTAAATTATGTTGCGAACATGTTTCCTGGATGCAATCGACTAAAATAGCGTTTCCGACCATCACCTGTTCCCTGTGTTCCTTTTACACTATTCCACAGAGTAGAAATCTCTTACTGAAATGAAGGTATTGTTGTGCGAAAACTCTCGTCAATTCCACCGCTTCAATTCCCAGTAGAGAGTTAGAAGAGGCGATGGTGTATTACACAAATTAAACTTGAAGAGTTGTATCCGGCGTTAAAAGTTTGAGATTTATTTGTTTGTTTACAACCCAACGTAATTTGACATGTCGGAAGAAAAGGTTCAACATAAGAATGTGCGTACACAAGCAAATGTTTTGACTTGATTTCACAATGTGGCCAAGGTTTCGGAATGAACCGTGGTAATGCTTGTCCACGTTAAATGACGGACACCAAAATAAAAGCAGCAGAAAAAAAAAATTACTCATTCTCCACCAAAACCTATCGTTTATTTCACAACAATAGAGTTATATCGACATGACAAACAATTTATTAAGACGTAAATTCTACTTGCTGTGAATCTTTCGAATTTTCTGTGGTACGCCCGCCATCAGGTCATCGTTAAATACGCCCGCTGTGACAATTCTCCACCTTTTCTTGAAATCATCGGTACCATTTGCTTTCTTATTTGTTTTGAAGAGTTTCCGCTTAACTAGAGCCCAGTACTTTTCTATTGAACAAAGATTTGGAAAGTTTGGTTGATTGGCTGTTTTTGGCACGTAGCTGACCTCTTGTACCTTATACCATTCCAGGGCGGATTTCGCATAGTGGCAAGAGGCTAAATCAGACCAAAACATCGCTGTTGAGTCGTGGCTTCTGATACACGGTAGCAACCGCTTTTCTAGACATTTTTCTCGTACCCATCCTTATTGATAGTGCCGGTAGAGACGAAACGTTTAGATTTTCGACCACAACTTCATATGGCCTACCAAAACAAATACTTCTTCGGGAATTTGGACATATTTTTCCTGAAATTCCCGGAAACGGCGTTCCTTTGCATTTCGGTGTAAAACGCCAGACCCGGAAGCTGTTTGAAGTCTTCGAGTACGTATGTCACATTTACGACCAATTCTTTAGCACATTCCTTGAATTTATGCACAAAGCAACTGTTTAGAACACCAACGGTAAACACGTTGGTGGCGAAGTACTCTTCCCACTCTTGACGGTCACACATGTCGACTGCCTTGGGTTCGACATTGCCGACAGTGCCAACATAATGAATGATCGCCGCCAGTTGAAAGTTGCTAACCGGTGTCTTGGCCAATGATTTTCCGATAATGTCCATCAATAGCTGATTGTAAGCACTACTCAAATCCACCGAACTCGTTACGACAGTAATGTGTGAATTACTTGCAAAATGTCTGCTTTTGTCGACTCCAATCCAGATGCGGAACGCGCCAACAAAACTACAACGGATCCAGATTTAAGCCTCCGAGCAGTTTCGATTGCCATACGTTGACCGATTCCACGGGACGCGCCGGTGATGAGCAGGTATGAAACCTGGCTAAGGTCAATTTTCGTAGTGGAGGACATGCTGCTACTGCGAACAAGTGCGATTACGATCTTGTGTACTAATTACTAGCGACTGGTTGAGCTTTCTGTTCCGCTTTCCTCTCCCTCCTTGCCGGAGTCCTGCAGTAGCTCTGACTGTTCGAGATGATCGTACTTGACGATGTGCACCAGTTCCGCTACGGACAAGGCCTGTTCGGGTCGGATAATGCGCAACAGTTCGTAATGGTTGACCGGTTCGTCCAGGGCAAGTTCGGAATCTCCACGTACAACGACGCTGTTGTCGT
This sequence comes from Aedes japonicus, assembly GCA_034211315.2. NCBI lineage: Eukaryota > Metazoa > Arthropoda > Insecta > Diptera > Culicidae > Aedes > Aedes japonicus. The sequence continues at coordinate 16,776 of JASCZW010001794.1, forward strand.
TAAACAAATGCTGCATACAAGCTTCACGTCGCTCTGTCAACTGCTGCAGGACAGTAGGATTCGTTTTGATTCTATTCAATCGACGCTCTAATACAGCCAAGTAGCTGTCGGAATCCGGGAGACGACCGACCCGAGGTTGTTGAATATCGCTGCTGGTGGACACCGGAATTGGTGACTCCCGTTGGACAAGGCTCAAAATTATCTTCAAACTGTAAAGGAGTGGGAGCTGTTGCGTCGTTATTAGAACCGCTACTGCCGCTGCTCCATAGATCAGCCAAACTCATTATCCCAAGGACTAGTAATGGCTGCTGTAGTCCGTTTAATGGGTGGAAATCGGCAAAAAACTGTAAAAACAGTAATGGGAACGCGAAAGATGCGTAAATTTTCAGAATTCGCCACCGTGACCACAGTCTTATGGTGGACTAGCTCTTATTGCTTGGAGCTCATCCATCTCTCCACAATGACGATGGAGTGCGAGGCCGTTAGCTCGACCTCTTCGATGGATTCATCACATATCTCTGAGGCGATGTCGTCCGCGAACCCGACTATCTTCATCCCGTTCGGGAACTCAAGCCGCAGTACCTCATCGTACATCGTGTTCCATAACACCGGACCCAGGATTGAATCTTGTGGGACGCCTGTGGTGATCTGTACACCTCTGTATTGTAGCCGTCTTGGTGACGGACAGGATGGCATTCACCGTCGACTTCCCTTTACGGAAGCCAAACTGATTATGAGACAGACCGCCTATACCCTCCGTGAATGTTGTCAGTCTGTTGAGGATTGCCCTCTCGAGCACCTTACCCGCAGTATCCAACAGACATATAGGTCTATATGCCGATGGATCGCCTGGTAGCTTCCCTGTCTTTGATAACAACACAAGGGTCTGAATTTTCCAGGCGTCTGGGAATACACCATCGTCCAGACACTTTTGCATCACCACCCTGAATATTTCGGGATCCAGCAAGATAGCCGTCTTGATGGCCAGGTTATACCATCCGGTCCCGGCGCTTTGTTCGCCTTTAGCGACTTTGCTATCACAAAGAGTTCCTCATTCGTCACCGTCGCCTCGTCACCGGCCCTCGTTGTGCTGTTGTGTCGCTAAGACAGCGTTAAGGTCTGGAATACTGGAACGCTGGTCATGGGACAAATTTTCGGCGGTGGGGGGCCATAGACTCGGGTCGTGGCTCGGAAAGAGTCTTCCAACGATTACCTGCAGCAGCTCTGATGAACGCTCGGTTCGAGCCGATGATCCTCCGGTTTTGGCCATTACTACCCGGTAGGCCGTCACCCCACGGATTCGTATTGACCTTCTGACACAGACCCTCGAAGCAGGCTCGCGTGCTGGCCTTTATCTTCCTCTTTAGTGCGGCCTTCGCGGCAACTAGCGCCCCTGTACGCTCGATTCTCTTGGCGTCTGACCGCGCTCTTTGCACTCTCCGTCTTGCGTGGAGGCATGTTCTTCGGACGTCGGGAATCGACTCCGTCCACCAATACACCGGCGATCTTCCATTCCTCGGTTTGACTTCCCTTGGCATGGTCGCATTGCACGCTCGTGTAAGTGTCGTAACGAGTTCGCCGCAAGGTTCCTGGGTTTCGCGTAACTTTCGTTCCCTCTCAAGCGCCTCTTTAAAAGTCTCTCTGCAACGTAGAACGTGCTCCATCTGTGGGCAAATGGAGTGGATGCTTCTCCTTCCGCACGCTGCCTTGTGTTGTGGACAATACAATAACGAACCGCCAAGTGGTTGCTATGGGTGTAGCCATCATCCACCCTTCAATTACTAAGCAGCCCAGGACTGCTAAATGTTATATCGATGATCGATTCCGCTCCGTTTCTATGGTAGATACTCTTGTTACCCACGTTGGCTAGGTCCACCCTCACCTAAAACCTGTCTTGCCAGCTCGCTGTACGCCGGGCCCTTTAGCGTTGTCGCCTTTTTTAGCTCCAGGAGCATCTCGCCGGTGCGGGTACGGCGTGTACTCCGCACGTCGGCGCCTACGCCTGCCAATTTAGCATCCTCACGCATCGCTTTAAAGACCTCCGAGGACATTGACGTCTCGGTCTTGAAGATGAGGGCCTCTCCGCGGCTACGCTTGCGGACCACTTATCGCTTGTCATTTTCTTTTTTAATTTTACTTCCATTTTTCCGGACCTTATTCCAGTGGCTTTCCCTGCCATGCCTGAGGTCATCACTCGCCCCCTCCTAGCACTAGCGTCTGCTTCTGTGCTAGTTATGGCCGTTGTCGTTGGGGCCCTGCCGCTCGGGCCCCCTTCGGCGCTTGAGACAACACGCGAGCTGGATGTCACGTCTTTCGCGCTGGGCTTAACGCTGGGGCCTCTCTCTTTGCGGACAACCCGAGCTGGTCGCGAGGATGGACCCTCTGACCCCGCCGCCACGTTCACGTAGGTTCGCTTCCCTACTGGGGCTTCCGACACGATACGCTTCTTAGAAGCGCCAGGTGCCGTTTCACCTGGGTACTGCCTAGCCCACTTGGAGGTCCCCGCCTCCACGGTTGGGCACCTTTTTCACTTTCTACGCCTTCAGTCGTTGCCTCTGTTTCACTTTTTGTACGTATGATTTTGACTTTCGTACTTTACAAGCCTCATTTCACACAAAAACATTGGGATTCTTCCCAATAATGGCTACCACTTTCTTGTCCATTTGTCAGTAGCATACTTTTTTATTTGTTCCACTTCCAACCTTCCGTTCCACAGTCAAGTGCTGGTCAAATGATTTGCAAACACAAAACACGGTAAATTTTGGTTGTTTTAGTTTCTTGGCTAGATTGCGTACCAATAAATTCGGATTTTACTGCCGTTCGTACAAAACGCGTTTGCGCAATTCCACTTAATTCGACGCCATTTTAATGAATGCAACAAGAATGTTTCAGCTGTCAAAATCTGGTGTGGTTATAGCCAATGGTAATTGTACAAGTTAACGGGAGCAGTCCCGGAAGGCAGCGCTGGCCAGTGTCGAAGCCCTGTATGCAAGACTACCAATAAACAGTAAATCAACCCTAAATCTGCATTTCAGATGTTATAAGCATGATATTAGCATTATATCAGCATTTTAAATGCTATCTGTTGGATTCTTAATGCTATTTCAGTGCTTGTAGACTGTAACAAGCATTTTGAAGGCAAAATAGTATCAATGAAGCATTATCATAGCATTGCAGTAAAGCAGCCGTATATTGGACCAAAATTGGCATTCATGATGCTTGATAGACAGCCGTAAAGACGCTTTAGAACTGTTTATTGGTTACCTGGGAAATTAAATCGCCAGTTCAAGTTAATTATTGGATTTAAAACAAAGTGACAGTACTTAATTTTCAGTTACAGGGGCTCCCATTATGACATATATGTCAATTTTTGTATGCTAGAAATCAATGGTTGGTTCGTTGGTTTAGGTAGACTTTTTCATGGTGAAATAGGGTGGTGTTGTCTTGCAATCATTAATTTTCATAATACTTTTAAATTGTTTTTTTAATAGTTTCGCTTGTCAAAATTAAAAAATAAATTTAATGCCGGTATATTATTGTATTTATTATCAATCAGCTAAGAAAAATACATTAAAACGTATCCTTTTCGGTTATGATCACACATTCTATTCAAAGCTTGCATGCTCAATTTAATTAACACATTTGTTTTTATGCAGCATTCCTTTTGTTACAGTCCTCTAGCACAGTGACATGTAAACCTTCCTCATGCGGCATCTGCAGCTGTTAAAACAGCGTGGACTAAGGCAGGAATCAAATATTCTCAATGGACACTTCATGCTAACACATGCACACAAGCTTCGGTCGATGCTAACTGCAGCGGAATTTATGCCCCACTTTTGACTCAATCCTGCTACAGGCCCTAAAAGCCTAATGAGTTAAGGCATAGTATTGCTGAGCCGGAGGCTAAGAGTTCGATGCTTGATTCGTATAAATCCTAACTATTCTAATCCCATCCTAACTATTTGAGTAACATCACAATTGCCGATACGAAGTCTTTTGAGTCAAGAATTGTGAGCATGATTATTTCTAAGTTGAGAGAAAACAAGACTACAGGAGCGTAAATAACCTAGAAACGAGCAAAGGATGAAAGTTGATCGTACCACTTTTCCGCCCATATATCGAAAAGCACTAAATCGACGGCTTCATAAATTGTCAAGCCATTTAGTGTTGAAGCGACTCATCTACACACACACATACATAACCAACCTTTTTCACTTACTTGCCTCTTATTTTCGTTCATGACGACGACGCTGAGAATGTGGAAAACACTCAGCAACTTCGGAAAAACTGCACATTCTAAATGGCAAAGCACATATTTGCATAAAGCATACATTTAATGAAAAAGTAACCGTTGACACACATTGGCAGTAGGATAACGGAAAAAGGAGCAGAGGAATGGTGGATTCTGGCGTATGGAAATGTGAGACGCAGTTGATGTTTCATTCTGAGCCAGCCATTGCGTATGGGATGGACTTGGAAGGATCCTGGCCTGTACAAAACTAAGCGAGCAGTTTGTTTTAATTTTGCTTTGTTTGGGTCGAGTGTTGGTTGGTGTGTGGAAAGATTTTGTGATTGTATGAATGGGGAATGTTTTTACAGGCATTCATTTCACAGGTAAATGTTGAGAGGAAGTTAGCTGGCATTTTAGCTGTTATAACTTTTCGGTTATAAATAGGATGCTGCCTGGTAGAATCGTTCAAGCATATTTTCAGATAGCGTTCTACATAGCGTTTGAGGAATGTGTTTTAGCAATCGGGTTGAAAATGAGATAGTTTAAGCAAAACACTATAACTACAAATATTGTTGCAGGAAACGACTAACTACTAACTGAGCGATAATTTAAAAAAACATTTCTTACATCTTTGAGATTATGATTTTAAAAAGACCGCAAAATGGTGAGTAGACAACTGGGATGAAGCGTGCGTCCCCGCAACATAGCTATGGTCCGCACAAGTTCCTACCTCATGCTTCCACGGGCCAAGACATGACAAAGACTGCCAGCTAAGGGTTGCGTACTTAGCTGGTAGTGCAGCCTGGGCACTGTTGTCCTTCTGATTTCAGCTAGTTTGAGGAGGTGCATGCCGAGCGTCTGTCCACCAAGGAGGTACGGTTCAAACAGCGTCTGTCCTGGCATTCAGCGGCTGAGTAAGAAATACCTAATCGCGTCAGCTAAGGAGTGTATCGAAAATAAGCTATCCACATACTTTCTTTCAAATTATGTTGAAAACCGCTTTTTATTCATTCAAAAAATTGATCCTTTATTGTACGAGGTTAAACTTGAACATAATGAAGACCGGATGAAATTTAAGTTATTCCTTCACGAATTTTCGAACTTTGGATCGAATTCTCTTCATCAAGTTCCGGACAAGTGTTGCATCGCATTTTTTGGACGCTTGAGTCCAAATTTTTTTTGAACTCCTGCATGTTCCCAGCTGCCTTACCAGTCTTCTTGAAGACCCTCTTCACGATTGCCCAGTAACGTTCGATGGGTCGAATCTGAGGGCAATTTGGTGGATTGATATTTTTCTCAACGAAATCTATACCCTTTTTCGCAAGCCAATTGAGAGTGGTTTTGGCATAGTGAGCCGACGCTTAATCCAGCCAAAACAGTGGAGGTGTACTATGCTTCTTATATAAAGGCAACAATCTCTTCTGGACCCACTCAGATCGATAGATTTCCGCATTTATAGTTCCGGTAGTGAAAAAAATGGTTGACTTCAATCCACAGGAACATATTGCATACCAGTACCATTCGAGTATTGTGGACCTGGAAGGGTTTTTGAGTCCTCCTTTACATATGTCTCATCGTCCATCAAAACGCATGCATCCGGACGCTACAAAATACGCGAATACAATTTCCGGGCCCTTGTTGCTGCTCGCTTCTTCTGTTCTGCACTTTGTTTCGAGATTTTCTGCTTCTTGTAGGTCTTCAGGTGGTTTCGCCTCTTGATACGCTGGATCATTCCGACACTCGTTCCTGCTTTTTTGGCCAAATCACGTATTGACATTGATTTGTTCTTCATGATTAGAGATACCACTTTCTGCTCCAGTTTCGGGTTGGACGAACCGGGTTTTCTGCCTCTTCCTGGTAGCTCATCCAAAGAATAGTGTTCCCCAAACTTATAAATGATGGTTTTAACACTCGCATGATGAATTCCAAACCACTTCGCCAATTTTCGCATAGTAATACCCTTCTCACTTAGGCATGTGTCCAGAACCTTAATTTTCACTTCCTTTTCAATACGCGACATATTGAAAAATGCAGAATTTGAACCGCACAAACAAGTAAAAAAAGAAAGTTGACAGTCAAACGCACAGCATGCAGTGTTCAGAGTATAAAAAACCATCACAAGTACATGCGTACAACGCAAATGTATGTGGATAGCATATATTCGATACACTCCTTAGATGACTAAATCTACATCAAGGTAGACGCAAAGCAGACACCGGGGCTGGAGTTCTACGTTGCCAAATCACGGTTTGATGTTCCGGAAGATATAAGGAAGAAGACATTACGTGTGGTCGACGTTTGATTGGTACAGAGACAATAACGTTGTATTTCTACCAAAAACCGCCAACCCCCTAAATTCACCAAAAGTGGTGGACAGATTTTGAGCTATAATAAAGGCCAAAGTTCGAAAATCGTCCAAGGTGCTTTAGAACGAGCTGGAGTTGAAGAAAGAATGGATGAAAGTGACCAAAAAGGTCGGCTCCACTATTGCACAAAATGTAATAAGGGGTCTTAAGAGAAAGGTGCGGGCTTTCAGCGATGGAAAGGAAAATGAATAAAGTAATTATGTTGAAATATAATCCACATGTATTAGTTCTTTCCCAAAAAGTTTCAAGAAAATCCGTCTTAAAATAAATTTTTGACGAACGCTTTTGTCTGGTGCCTTTTTTCCAGTACAGGCCTTACTACAGTGTGTCTCACAATAGGTGTCACCTTTTTTCGTACCTTGAAACGGTTCAAGAAAATAGGAAGTGTCTATATTAAACCCAAAGGAGGTGCCAGACGAACTGCCAGAACGAAGAAAAAGATCAAATGTGTGAGGGAGCGAATAAGCCGTAATCCGGCCGTATTCAGCCGTAAACTGAGCTGACAATTTCCAATGTCCCCTGCTTCAATACACAGGCTCCTCAGGCATGATCTGGAATGCAAGCCGTACAAGAAACAACAGGCTCACGGGTTGACGGAGCGTCAAAAGCAAGCAAGGGTGCAAAGAAGCAGAAATCATTTGGTTCGGCACGGTGACTGCGAGATTTTATTTTCAGATGAAAATCTTTTCCTCCTTCACGACTGTCATAAACAAAATGATCGTGTGTATGGCAAAAGTCGCGCCAGCTGTTGAACGATATCAGAATATATTGGAAATCATGGTATTGGGCGCCATTTCACGAAAAGGAAAACTTCCTCTTCTTTTAATAGAACCTAACGTTAAAATCAACCCTAAATATTACATCGAGCAGGTTTTGAAGCACAATCTGCTTCCTCATGCTTCAACGCTGTATGGGAATACGCCATATTGTTTCCAACAGGACTCAACTCCAGCTCACAAGGCAAAAAAGACACAAGCACGGAAAATTTGCCCGATTTTATCACAAACAAAAAATGGCCTGCATCTTCACCGGATCTCAACCGTTTTGACTACTTTATTTGGGGTTTTATGCTTCAACATATAGGCCCTACGAAAAGTCTTACTTTAGAGCGATTCAAGAAACATTTGGAGGATATTTGGGACCAAATTCCTCAGAAATCGTGCGTGCCAGCTGCGATGTTTTTACAAAGCGTTTGCGCAAAGTTAGCAAGGAAAAGGGCGAGAGATTCGAAATGAATTAATATGGTTTATTTCTAAAATGTGTATCCTTCAAATGAAAAATAAATGCTATGATTTTGTTGATTTGTTTTGCTTTAATCCCATTTTGTTTTAGGGACACCTATTGTGAGACGTTACCGTTTTTTCGCTACTTTCCAAGCTGCGATTGAACGTTGCTATATGCTGAAAAAGTAATATATACTTTGTTATGGCGCATCCTGTACAAAATTCAGAGTGCATGCATTCGTGCCTCAAATTCTGAATTTTTCTATAGTGATGAACAATAAGCTTTAAATGGAATAATATATAAAAAATATAACTTTTTTTACTTTTTCTCAACTGAAAGACTGAAACATTCTTGTAAATATTCCTAAGCAGTAGATTAAATTATCTTAATTCACTTCATAATACAGCAATGAGACTATTGTATGGTAAATAATAGTTTCAGTTAATTAAATAATTTTACAATAATTTTCGCTGATGGTGAATTCGCAGCCGGGTTTGATATTACTTATCTCTGTACAATTTGCATAATTACTTAACGCAGTATGGCGTCCCTCAACATGGTCAATGATGATCCTCATTAACAAGTTTTGATTATCCGCTTTCGAGTGAACATGATTCCATTAGGCTCAATACCCCACCACACGCAAATCCATCCTTCCGTACACATGAAAACCAAAAGCTACAGCCTACAGCGTTTTCTCAGACCTCATTGTATAATCCACTATTAACGAGCTTGCAATCGGTCACCATCCCTTCACCTAACCGATGACCGAGACCGAAAGCCCTACCCAAGCAACTAACCACAGCTCAGATCTACTTACCAGCATCAGTGCAGCGTAATTTGTAATTGCTTGGATTATGCTAATTCAGCGAGGCACGCCAACTAATGGGAATCTTCTATCCCATCCCATCATTTTCCTCTCGTACCGGATGAGAAAACATGACTCGTAGCTCCCTCGTTCAACGGAAATGAGCTTCGAAGCGAATCCAAGAAACTGCAATTTAAAATCCCACCGGCTATCATCCCGTCAGCACCATTTATCGTCGTTCGTTCATCTTACGAATGTGTCTGTGTGTGTACTCCCGTGAAAGGGAATTGGGTTAGAAATTGTCATCATTCACTAACACATGGCAACGTCGTCCCTAATCCGTAAGTGAAACGTTTAATCTGCATTACATTATTGTCCTTCGTTTTCATCAAGTGTGCAAAAAAAATGAAGGAAAAGGAGTCCGAGTCACTGCACAGTCACCCACCGTATTATATGTATAGTCTTCCATCAGAATGCTCGTAGGTAGAGAAAAGCCATGATATATTCAAGAGGAAAATTCTGAAGCGGACCACCGGAAACTCACCCGGAACACTATTCATGAATACTTTTAGATTTTATTTTTTAAAAAGGTCGGGGTTGACGCTTCCCAGAAGAGAACCATGAGAAATGTTGGGATCTGGCAGGTGATGTTTATGTTTGCAGGACATTTGCTTTTCAGTATGCTTCTGCTACAATATGAAAGTCTACCAAATCGATACGTTTGAGCTATGAGTTGGGTTTTTTAAGCTGCCAAAGCGTCTTATGCTTGATGGTAAAATACGGTAATAACTTTTCAAAACTGTATTTTTTAAAAGAGCTCTAGTTTCACGTTTCCAAATACATTCAATAGTACAGGGCTAGTATTTTGCCCGTCCCTTTAGCGAATGAAATGGAAGATGAATTGGTCGTTCAAAGGGGACAAATGTGATACCCAGGAATGACAAATTTATAATTCATATTCTCGTTGCACAAAGAGGAGCTACTTGAAGTTTCTGACATCAGGTAACGTTCGTTTACTTTTAGCAAACTTAACACTGTTGCATCAGTAAATTATTAGAAATGATGAGTGCTCATACTGCTCGTTCCTATAAACAGTAGGGAGTCCGTAAATTTTTCGCAGAATTTGCCTTTTATTCTTGACATTGCTTATCACAATAAACCGATTCGATTTGAAATGGGTAATGAGTGGACTTCATGATCGCTGAGAAGCTTTTCCAATATCTTAATCAACTCATGGAATTGTTATCAGATAAGAACTTATTCGTTAAACGGGTACGCAAGTTACTTAAGGCTTGCTTCATTTAGAATTGGAACAAACTTTTGCTCATATTGTGGCGCTCCTGGCGCTTTTGAAGACGATTAAGAGGAATCCCAATCTGTCGGACCGTGATTTGGCCAGAAAATTCGGTGCTGCCCATAGTACCGTGAGGAGAACTCGACTCCGGGAAGGAATCAAGTCGTATCGAGCTAGCAAATCGGACCATAAAACAGAATAGTGTGGCCAAAATCCGTGCTCGGAAGCTATACGACCAGGTGCTGACCAAGTTCGACGGGTGTCTTCTGATGGACGATGAAACCTATGTCAAGGCTGACTTCGGGCAAATCCCAGGTCAAAAATTTTACTTGGCAACGGCTCGGGGGGATGTTCCAGCTAAATTTAAATTTGTTTTTGCCGACAAATTTGCACGAAAATTCATGATTTGGCAGGGCATTTGCAGCTGTGGCAAAAAAACGAAAGTTTTCGTTACAAATAAGACAATGACGTCGGAACTATACCAAAAAGAGTGTCTCCAAAAACGAATTTTGCCATTCATTCGATCCCACGACCATCCCGTAATGTTTAGGCCAGATTTGGCAAGCTGTCATTACAGCAAAGTCGTTCAAGAATGGTATGCAGAAAGGGATCCAGGTTGTTCCGAAAAACCTTAACCCACAACTGCCCCAGTTCCGCCCTATTGAGAAATACTGAGCAATCATGAAGAGGAGACTCAAGGCAAAGGGAAAGGTTGTCAAAGACATCAATCAGATGAAGACCTGGTGGAATAAGATAGCTAAAACGATGGACGAAGAAGGTGTGCGCCGCCTAATGAGCCGTGTTACAGGAAAAATTCGAGAATTCCTTCGAAACCGTGAAGAATAATTTTATCCGTATTTTTTCTTAAAAGTTTGAAGAAAACGCTACATTTGTATAAAAAAGATCTTGAATTCAATAATAAATAACTGAAATACAGGCAATTGTTTTTGTTCCAATTCTATCTGAAGCAAGCTGTAAAATCATCCAGTTTGTCATGTTCAAAAAATAATAAAGACTGGGCTCGGAAAAAATGAGACACTCAAAAATGATCGCCAAAAATTCATTTTAGATCGGATACTTTTCTTATTTTAAGGAATTAAAAAACTATATATTAGCTATATTTTGGCATAGTTTATTTATTGAATTTTCTCCCCCCAGCTGAATGCTCGTACATTTCTAATAACACTGCTCATGAGATCTTGGGCGAGGCTTTGTTCATCTTCCTTACACAATTTCTCCCAGTTTTTCTTCAAAGCTTCATCGGTTTTGAATGTTTTTGAGCTTTTCTTTAACTTCTTCTTCATAACCACCCAAAACTATTCGATCGGACGAAGTTCTGGTGTATTTGGCGGGTTCGCCTTCTTCGGGACCACATTAACGCCCTTCGCTTCGTATCAATCGCGCACGCAATTTGGCCACCGTGTTTTGCTTGTCAGTCTATTTTGGCGCCTTCCTGATCTTAAAAACACGTTGCTCAGCCCATTTCATGGTCTGTTGGACGAACCACTTCGACGAATTGACCTTTTTGGCCACGTCTCGGGTGGTAAGGTTCGGGTTATTCTTAAAGTACTGCTTTATCTTCCGCGCCTTCTCTGGGTAATCCGTTTACGGTTTTTGGCCGCTGCCAGCGCTCGATGGTTTTCGTCGCCTGGAACATCTTCACAACGTGGGACACGGTGGAATGGTGGATTCCAAACCTTTTGCCGATCCATATGCAACTGACCAGGATTATCGATCACCGCACCCAGGATTTGCTGACGTGGCTCTTCTTGTTTCGAATGCATCTTGAAAACTACTTGACAAATCACGATTTTGCACATTTAAAGATAACACTCTAAACTAGTATTACCCAAAATTTCATTAATTTTTACCCACGCGATAAAAAGTTACACCCAAAACATGTCGCATTTTTTCCGAGTCCAATCTTCAGTAGTTGGCCTCCAACATATGGCTTTTCCCAGTGATTCTGTTTGTTTTTATCTAATTTTTTCTCAACTCCAGCTCTGGGGGAGGTAGCTCATCAGAGTTTCCGGCATCTTGACTGGAGGTACCCTGTGGGTGTTCACCAATTGGCTGTCAATCTGCCAAATTTGGAAGACGTTATTTCAAATTATAATAATCCGTTCACTACATCACAAAACATTTCGATTGTTTGTGCGGAATGGAGATTTATTTATTTATTTATTTATTGATATAATTCCAACTGACTTATCCTAGTAGCACACATGTTGCTATTTAGTGGAGAAAACATAAATGTGCCTTTGTCATAATCAAGTTACTGCAACAAATTATGATCGTGGTGTGCTACTTAGGTTACATCTTATTGGAATGTAATGGGAAAAAGCCATGTTGGGTAAAAACCCCCTTTTTCTAAATCGTACTCTACATAAATCAACATGAGTAGAAGGAATACAAAGCAAGAAAAACTTAATTAATTCTAAAGGGTGTCCACGATGAAATTGCCACACACAAAATTGATTCGCAAAATTCGAGTTTTCATCCGATTGCCATCAAATTTTCAGCGATTGAGAAATAACTATTAAACTTCATTTTACCATTTTACTCGTATTTTATTTACAGTTTATACGCAAATGCCCGCACCTTGGCCTTAACCCCGGCCATAAGTTTCTGCACAACCTGTGAATCAACCGTTTTTTGCATGTAAACCCATACTTTCTTCAGTTCCTCGACTGTCTTCACTACCTTAGGTCGTTTAAGAAGGTGCTGCTTCTTAATCGCCCAGTACTTCTCGATGGGGCGGAGCTCGGGAGTGTTGGGAGGGTTGAACATTTTCGGCACGAAATTGACCTTATTGTCCGCATACCACTTCAGCACGTCCTTGGAGTAGTGGCATGAGGCCAAATCCGGCCAGAAGATTGTTGGGACGTTGTGGGCCTTCAGGAGAGGAAGCAGCCGCTTCTGGAGGCACTCTTTTATGTACACCTGTCCGTTCATCGTGTCCTGGGTCACGAAAGGTGCACTCCGCTTCCCGCACGTGCAGATGGCTATGCCAAATCAGGAATTTCTTCGCAAATTTGGACATCTTCTGAGTGCGGAAATGCTCCGGAACGCTGAACTTATCCTTGGCCGTGAAAAACAGGTTGCCGGAGATCTGTTTGAAGTCGGCCTTTACATATGTTTCGTCGTCCATGATGCAGCATTCAACTTTCGTCAGCATGTTGAGGTACAACTTCCTGGCACGGGTTTTGGCGGACTTGTTCTGCTTCTCGTCGCGATTAGGGGCCTTTTGTACCTTGAACGTTCGAAGCCCAGTCTTAGTTTTGGCCTTCTGGACAAAACTTCGGCTTAGGTGCAGCTTCTTAGCCACATCCCGAACGGAGACGTTCGGATTTCGGTTGAAGGCCCCAACTACGCGGTTGTGATTTGTGGTGTTGTACGGAATACTTTTTCCTTCACTTCTGGGCTTCCGATCGGTGGTCAACCGTTCCTCGAACCGCTTAATCACTCGCGACACCGTGGAATTCGCGATTCCCAACGTTTTAGCGATAGAACGATGCGAGAGATCCTTGTTCTCGTGATGAATGCGCAAGATTTTATCAATACAATGCCAATACGTAGTAAATACCACTATTTCTGAACTAGCGGCTCTTTATCCAACTACGCTGAATCTGGTGACAGAAGGCCTCAGAGCGTCAATCAGAGCGTAGAGTTCATTGAGACGCGATGTCAAGAATCGAATTGTATCGTGTTGACCGTAGTTTGCAGCACGAATTCCGAGCTGCAGATAATTTCTTGATCGCAGAACTCGTTCAGGAGCGTAGATGAAGAGTTCGGCAAGAATTCCAGGAGAGTCGGTTTCACCTAGTAGCACTTTTGCTGCGAAAACTGCTTGCATGACTGTACGCCTATGCTCCAATGTTTCAATTCCAAAGAGTGAGCAACGATCCTGGTACACTAGCAATCCATATTCTTTGATACGGGCACACACCAAGGCTCCAAATTCCAGAACAGAACGCACGGGAGAGCAGTACGATGCTTTTCGACAGGTGGGATCACAGAAACTGATCGGAGATCTTAAACATAAAACCGAGCTGTCTGTTTGTTTTGGTAATTATACCCGTGTATTTTTTTTTTTTTTTTTTTGACGGGATGGAAAATCTGCAGCCAGACACCTGAAGAACTCAGGGTGTGGGGATGAGGGTGCCAACTCCTCGACCCACTAAAAACCCACCCGTGCCTTAAGCCTTTCTCCCTCCCCGGAACCACCTTTCGGTATTACTTCGGGAGGGGCTTTGTGCTAATTAGCACCCACTATGTCTAACTACTTAGGTCTTCAGTAGTTAGGTCGCCCTTCGACCTGCCTTGGTCGTTTCGCCATTTCAATTGGAGATCGAGGACAATCTGGGAGGCTGCTACGCATACCGCGTCCCAGATGTCCCGGTCTTGGCACATCCTCGGGACCAAATTATCCGGAGTCGTGTCGTGACCGCTTACGGCCATCATGCCGGATCTCGCGCCGTCGAAGCGAGGACATGTGAAGAATACATGTTCCGCGGTTTCCTCTGCTCCCGCGCACTCGGTACATGCGGAGGACTGTGCATGCCCATATTTGTGCAGATATTGTCTAAAGCACCCATGGCCTGACAGAATCTGCGTTAAGTGGAAGTTAACCTCCCGTGTCGCCTACCGACCCACCCGGATAGTTCCGGGATTAGTCGGTGGGTCCACCGACCTTTGGTGGAGTTATTCCATTCCCTCTGCCACTTAACCATTGATGCGGCTCTAGTGGTCTTTCGAATACCTCTTGTTCCACGTTGCTCGAAGCACTCTGCATCCTCTTTTATGACGATGCCTATTGGCATCATCCCGCTAGGACACAGACCGCGTCGCGTGATACCGTTCGGTATGCACTAACCACTCTTAGGCACATTAGCCTGTGTGTACTCTCTAGCTTACCTAGGTAGCACTTCATGTTCAAGGCGGTGATCCATGCCGGCCCGCCGTACCTAAGTATGGACAGGGCGACACTGGCCAGGAGTTTACGCTTACTCTCTTGCACCGCCGAGCTATTCGACATCATGCGGGATAATGCCGAGATAGCCATGGAGGCTTTCTTGCAAGCGTAATCGACGTGGCTGGTAAAGGACAGCTTATCGTCGATCATGACCCCAAGATACCTCAGAGATCTCTTCGATTCAATAGTGCAGTTGCCTGCACTAATCGTAGCGTATTGTTCGATTTTCGGTTGTTGACAACCGTGACCTCAGTCTTATGGTGAGCTAGCTCCAGTTTTTTGGAGCGCATCCATCTCTCCACAATGCCGATGGAGTGTGAGGCCGTCAGCTCCACCTCCTCGATGGATTCACCACATATTTCCAGGGTGATGTCGTCCGCGAACCCGACTATCTTCACCCCGCTCGGGAACTCGAGCCGTAACACTTCGTCGTACATCGTGTTCCATAGCACCGGGCCCAGGATCGAACCTTGTGGGACGCCTGCGGTGATATGTACACGTTTCTGACCCTCCTCCGTGTTGTACACCAGTACGCGATTCTGGAAGTAGTTTCCAGAATCTTGTACAGGTACCCAGGAACCTGTAGGCGCTGGAGCGAGTCGGCAATAGCCACCCAACTGGCGCTGTTGAAGGCGTTTCTCACGTCAAGGGTGACCACTGCACAGTAGCGTACTCCTCGCCTCTTGCGCTGGATTGCCACCTCAGCCGTCTTGGTGACGGACAGGATGGCATCCACCGTCGACTTCCTTTGCGGAAGCCAAACTGATTGTCCGACAGACCGCCTGTACCTCCGTGTACGTTGTCAGTCTGTTGAGGATTACCCTCTCGAGCACCTTACCCGCTGTATCCAACAGACATATAGGTCTATATGCCGATGGATCTCCTGGTGGCTTCCCTGTCTTTGGTAGCAACACAAGGTTCTGAATTTTCCAGGCGTCCGGGAAGACGCCCTCGTCCAGACACTTTTGCATCACCACCCTGAACATTCCGGGATCCAGCAAGATAGCCGTCTTGATGGGCCAGGTTCGGGATACCATCAGGTCCCGGCGCTTTGTTCACCTTTAGCGACTTTGCTATCGCAATGAGTTCGTCATTCGTCACCGTCGCCTCGTCGCCGGCCCCCGTTGTGCCGTTATAAATGCCCACGTGGTCGCGGGTGTTCGGCGGGTCGTCCACCCTTCCGTCGCTATGACAGCGTTAAGGTCTGGGATACTGGAACGCTGGTCATGGGACAAATCTACGGCGGCGGGGGCCATGGACTCGGGTCGTGGCTCGGAAAGAGTCCCCCAACGATCACCTGCAGCAGCTCTGATGAACGCTCGGTTGGAGCCGCCGATCCCCTGGTTTTGGCCATTTCTACCCGATAGGCGTCACCCCACGGGTTCGCATTGGCCCTCTGACACAGACCCTCGAAGCAGGCTCGCTTGCTGGCCTTTATCTCCCTCTTTAGAGCGGCCTTCGCGGCGACAAGCACCTCTCTGCGCTCGATTCTATCGGCGTCTGACCGCGCTCTTTGCATCCTCCGTCTAGCGTGGAGGCAAGTTCTTCGGAGGTCGGCGATCGACTCTGTCCACCAATACACCGGCGATCTTCCATTCCTCGGTTTGACTTCCTCGGCATGGTCGCATCGCACGCTCGTGTAAGTGCCATCACAAGTCGTTCGCCGCAAGGTTCCTGGGTTTCGCGTAAAATCCGTTCCCTCTCAAGCGCCTCTTTAAAAGTCTCTACATCAAAGTAGGACGTCCTCCATCTGCGGGCGAATGGAGTGGATGCTACTCCTTCCGCACGCTGCCTTGTATTGTGGACGATACAATAACGAACCGCCAAGTGGTCGCTATGGGTGTAGCCATCACCCACCCTCCAATCATTGAGCAGCCCAGGACTGCTGAAGGTAACGTCGATTATCGATTCCGCTCCATTTCTGTCGTATGTACTCTTGGTACCCACGTTGGCTAGGTCCACGTTGAGCCTCAGCCAAGGCCTCCAGAAGAATCTGGCCCCTGGGGTTGGTAAGGCGGCTCCCCCACTCGGTCGCCCAAGCGTTGAAGTCCCCTGCTATTACCAACGGGTATAGGCCCGTGTAGTGTTGTCTAAATGTCAAACCGGCGTCAAGCGTGATTCCAAGGTCACTAACAGTATCAACTTTCTGCAGAGGTTGATTGTTTATCATGTAATCAAATGCAATTGGGTTCAATTTTCAATGGAATGTGATAATGGAACATTTGCTAATACTCAGAATGAGGAAATTCCTAGAACACCACTCTTCAGAGCTACTGATTAAGTGCTGTAGTCGTAAGCAATCAGCGAAGCATCACACAACCACATAAATTTTCACATCGTCTGCATAGAACGACCTGCAGTTAGGTGGAAGTATCAGTCCAACCTCGTTGATGAAAATTGAGAACAGCAGTGGTCCCAAGTTGCTGCCTTGAAGTACGCCCGGCATATAAGTAAAGTAGCCCGATTGAGCTGAGCCGATCTTCACATACCCAAGCATCACCAAACCGTCATACTTAGTTGCAGCAACTTTATTGTGACCTAATTGAGTTACACTGAAGTTATTTCAACCGATTTGCAACAAGTGTGCTGCTAGGGTAGAGTATCCTGTCCGTTAGATAAGATTTAAACCAACGAACTAAGTTATTTGACACACCAAGTTTGTCTAACTTTACCAAACGTATAGCATGATCGACCCGATCAAAGCAGCCTTAAGATCCGTGTAAACAACGTCGACTTGAGATTCAGTTCCCATATTCCGGAGACACGAGGAAACGAAAGGTGCAAGGTTGGTTGAAATCGATCTTCTGGTGTCAAATCCATGTTGTTCAGGAGAGATGTAGTGTCTGCAACTAACAAACAAAAAGTCGTTAACGATGATCTCGAAGACTTCTGAACAGGCACAGTGCGATGTGATTCCTTGATAATTTTCGGCATTTTGTTTATCTCCGTTCTTGAAAATCGGGGACATAAGGAGTGTTTCGAATATAAGCTATCCACATAAATTTGCGTTGTACGCATGTTTTTGTGATGGTTTTTTATGCTCTGAACCATGCTGTGTTCTTGGCTATCAGATTTCTTTTGTTTACTTGTTTGTGCGGTTCAAATTCTGCATTTTCAAAATGTCGCGTATTGAAAAGGAAGTGAAAATTAAGGTTCTGGACACATGGCTAAGTGAGAAGGGTATTACTATGCGAAAATTGGCGAAGCGGTTTGGAATTCATCATGCGAGTGTTAAAACCATCATTGATAAGTTTGGGGAACACTATTCTTTGGATGAGCTACCAGGAAGAGGCAGAAACCCCGGTTCTTCCAACCCGAAACTGGAGCAGAAAGTGGTATCTCTAATCATGAAGAACAAATTAATGTCAATACGTGAATTGGCCAAAAGAGCAGGAACGAGTGTCGGAATGATCCAGCGTATCAAGAGGCGAAACCACCTGAAGACCTACAAGAAGCAGAAAATCTCGAAACAAAGTGCAGAACAGAAGAAGCGAGCAGCAACAAGGGCCCGGAAATTGTATTCGCGTATTTTGCAGCGTCCGGATGCATGCGTTTTGATGGACGATGAGACATATGTAAAGGAGGACTCAAAAACCCTTCCAGGTCCACAATACTTTACTGCCGTCGATGGAGAGGATGTGAGCGATGCGGACAGGTTGATTCAAGTGGAGAAATTCGGTCGAAAAGTACTGGTATGGCAAGCAATATGTTCCTGTGGTTTTAAGTCAACCATTTTTTACACTACCGGAACTATAAATGCGGAAATCTATCGATCTGAGTGTCTCCAGAAGAGATTGTTGCCTTTATATAAGAAGCATAGTACACCTCCACTGTTTTGGCCGGATTAAGCGTCGGCTCACTATGCCAAAACCACTCTCAATTGGCTTGCGGAAAAGGGTATAGATTTCGTTGAGAAAAATATCAATCCACCACATTGCCCTCAGCTTCGACCCATCGAACGTTACTGAGCAATCGTGAAGAGGGTCTTCAAGAAGACTGGTAAGGCAGCTGGGAACATGCAGGACTTCAAAAAATTTGGGCTCAAGCGTCCAAATAATGCGATGCAACACTTGTCCGGAGCTTGATGATGAGCATTCGATCCAAAGCTTGAAAATTCGTGAAGTAATAACTTAAATTTCATCCGGTCTTCATTATGTTCAAATTTAACCTCATACAATAAAGGATCAATTTTTTGTATGAATAAAATATCGGTTTTCAACATAATGTGAAAGAAAGTTTGTGGATAGCTTATTTTCGATACACTCCTTATTAGTGGAGTTAAGCGTAAGATGCGAGCGTACGGTATGGTGTTTATTGTATTGAAGTTGAATGAAGTAAATCAGCATGGTTTTATTTTATTGTCTGAAAGTTTGAACAGGTTCGGTCAACTAGGTATTTTTCTACAGCGTTTTTTCCGTGATGCAATTTGATGTGGGACACCCTTTAAATATGAAAGTAATGATAATAATCAAGTATGTTATTTGGGTTGCTGTTTACGTCTGCAATGCAAATTCACTTTAAAAAGACGTTCTCTGACTTAGCGATAATCAACTCTGTTCATACTAGTGAGGAAAATTGTTTCAAGTTAAGAAATTTTCTTCGAGTAACAATCTTTTTAGATTAGGAATATTTAAATTTACATGATATGTTTGCTTGCATCATCACTTTCATGTCAACAGTTAATGTTATAGAAGTGGCAATTTCATAGTGTGTGAGTTTGATTTATTCTCAAGTAAATTCATCTTCATAAAATCTTCAAAAGTATGACAGCTAAAACAAATAATGAGCCTACTTTTTTAAACGAAGAAATACACAAGATATTATAAAAATTCAATTTCTAACTTCTTTTATTCCACTGTGTGGCAGACTGCCGATCCATTTCAATTATGATCTTACCTAATAATCAAACCGGATGAAACCAGTTATGCATCCCTGAAGAAAAGGCAAACATTTTTCAAGTTTGACAGCCGTGACATCACACGTGTCACACCCATGATACATGTCTTAATTTGTATGGAATTCGGAAACAAAAATTATGCTTCCTTGACTTAAGAACCACCGTGAAGTAACACCGCCCTCGTTCATTGAAGGTGGAATACTTGTAAAATTGACGTAGGGAAACAAGGGACATCATTCGCATTTGATGCGGTTTTCAGTAAATACAGTTTAGAACGTAGAAGCAGTTTTCAGGGATACCAATTTCGATTGAAACATTCCAGGAACAATAAAGGATTCCCATTTTACACCGCATGCAAATTATGCCCATAATCACCCTATGCTTGGAAGGATAGGCATCTTCGACAGACTTTTGCTGATGCTCCATTTCATTCGTGAACCCAAATCAAGCATAATTCTCATTTCCATTTCAAAGACGGCATCCGTCGACTAACCCATCTTGCTCCCTCCAGTCGTCAAGTCACAGACACACTAGGATTTACACTCCATTATTGTGGCAGGTGTTGGGAAAGCTTGTCTAGGGATTTTTCACCTTCATTCAGGTGGGACATACATATGATCCTATGTATGTGTGGTGGATGAGTGACTTGTTCTTTGAATGTTCCGAAGCGAAACAGGCAAACGGCAAAGTGTGTTCACACATCGTTTTTCGAGCCAACAGATCCTTAAAGGAGACACTTGTTCTTCTTCTTCATCTTCTTCTTTGACCTATTAGATCACCATTATCAGAGTTCAGCTGAAACGAAGAAAGAGTGCTGACTGCATTGAATTTGAATGAAGGATTTGTTGAGTTAAATTGCTGGCATTGTTGAATAATAAATTCTTTTGTGCTTCAGATGACATGCCATTACATTACAACTGTGGATTTGATAGACTGTTACACCTGGTATCCTAGATACTACTGATGAAATTAATGATTTTATCCATTGCTTTCCTCTTGTCTTCATTCGCACCTTTATCGACTGAGTTGATGGTGAACTTTGACTCTTTATCACAAAATAATTTTGATGTTTTGAATATATCAAGCAAATGAATACATATCCTATCTGATTCTCCGATTTGAGAGAACGAAGTTTTTATCTGTAGCGTAATTTCAAGAGACATGGTCGTAATGGACGTTGTGACCAAACAGGACAGTGACCTGACTGCGTTTTGTTAATGTTGATGCATTGTGTTACTTTACATCTGTTTCATCCAGAATACCTTCCATGTAATTAATAAGCTCATTATCCAAATTAATTCATCGGAGCGGCGAGTAATCCCTTTGACCTTCGTTAATTACCTCTGAAATTGTTCCATAATTACAGCACTTATCTCACCTTATCCAATGCCAATTTCTAATGCTTGTATCAACTCACCTGAAAAGAGATATAATGAAGAACAATTAGAATTTCATCCACACTGCTAACTTGAGTTAGTAGTTGTAATGTTTTAAGATAATCTGTTAATAAAAAAGTAATTTTAGAGCATACACCGGGCCATTTTTGCTGTCAACGGCATACTTGCTGTCATCCAACGAGAAGCGTCAACTACAAAATCACCCCGCTCAAAAGCTTATCCTCATAAACTATGAATGAGCTTAAACCCGATTATTTAAAAAAAATATCCCTCTTCTGACCAACACTGACTGCCACTGTCATGTTTGCTTTTGCCATGCTACTGATGCTTCACTATTTGCCGAGGTTATTACGGTAAAACTTTACCCATTCCCTTTAGCCATCATCATCAGTTAAAATTTATCTCTCACCGTTCCTTCAAACGTGAAATCCTGTGGCGCGAAGAGAGAGAACGAACGGGAACGTTCCATTTGAAGCATCTACTCACTACATACTTAGATGCTACATTGTTTGAAAAAGAAGGGAGAAACTGTGCTGTGAAAAATAAGAAGTTTTTTTTCAATTTAAATTCACGAGTTTGATGGTTGATTAGATTCGGTAGATATCTCCTGAGAAAAATGTAGAAAACAGATAATCTGCACAAATGTAGAAAAATGTAGAAAACAGGCAATCTGCAGAAATGTGGCACATCATGCTTTGCTGTTAATTGATTTAAATAAAGCGGGATTCAACTGGGTTTCCAAGAGCCCTGTCCTCTTTGGATTCTAAATAATAGTAGGGTTTCTCTTCGCATTTTGGTCTGTGACCATAAAGGCACTGTTCTACCGAGTTAGTCGTATATTAGTTATTCAAGGAGAAAAGAGTTCTTGTAATTTTTTCGAAAGTGCCTGAATCTACTGCGAGTACATCAAGTATGATTATTCATAGTTGTGGTACAGTAATAGTAATTACTAGTATATAGCTGACACAGTAACGGGTATAACTAAGAAATGAGAATATTGTTAGGTCCATAACAAAAAGCCTTGGAAAGGAAAACTGTTTGATTTATTTTGAAGGCACGCCTCTTTACTTTAGAAATAGTCAATGAACATTTGAATACGGTCCGTCATCAGCTGTTCGACGAAGCTTTGTCCTGATATTTGAACGATAGCGTTGTATAGCTTCGTCATCGATTTAGCGAATGCATCTTTTGATTACATTGAACAGTTGCTTACAGTCTTCAGCTCTCCAGTTGTTTTTATACACCAGCGAACTCAAGTATCCAAAGAGGGCTGCAAAATGGTGAGTAGACAACTGGAATGGAGCGTGTGTCCCCGCAACATAGCTCTAGTCCTCACAAGTTCCTACCTCATGCTTCCACGGGTCTATAGTTGACAAATACCACCAGCTAAGGTTTGCGTACCTTGCTGGTAGTGCAGCCTGGGCACTGTTGTCCTTCTGACTTCAGCTAGATTGAGGAGGTGCGTGCCAAGCGTCTGTCCACCAAGCAGGTGCGGCGCATACAGCGTCTGTCCTGGCATTCAGCGGTTTAGTTAGAAACGCTGTATCGCGTCAACTATACATTAGGTGGCATCCGCACCCAGGCGATGTAGGCAGTATGACCCCGAGCATCCATGGAATTCCCAAGTATTGTATAGTAATTTTGAATGTTTTTTGCAAGTCCGTCTACATTGCAGCAGGATCAGCAGACGTGCAGACATAACAATTATAATTGTTTTATCATTTTATATTACAACATCCCTTCACAATATTTTTTATGCTACTCTCTTTTGCATTTGCATCGTTGTAAGTTTTGGCCAACCTGACTCACGTTATGTCAAGAAGTAAGTTGGGTTTTCAGTAATTGAACGGTGTTAAGTGCATTGACTAACTGTTGCTGCTTTTTACATGGTCGAGTTATTGAATTTTTCTAGTGTAAAATTCCATGCACATTATCCGGAATTGAAATTTGTATAAATAGTAATTGTGTCTTTTATGATATCTTTTTGTATAAGAAAAGAGAGACCTTGTAAAGAACCAGCACAGTATATGCATTTAAGTATTTGATCCATTCCATATTGGATCAGCCCATAAAAGCAAATGAGTCCTATACAAATAACCTGCAGTGCAAGATGTGTTTGGAAGTATTATTCTTTGATATTATGATGCAACATAGAGACTGATATGTTTTTATGGTAAGTTATTTCAATTGTACATTTTTTGGCTAGATCTTTCCTCATTTTTTAGCTCTCTACTATTTTATAAGGAACAGTAGAAATTTGTATGCATATCAGCACATTTACTAATACAAGTAAAAACAAAAATAAATAAATTTAAGGTTCAGTATAGCCGTGAAACTTTCTTTTTTGTCTTAACATTTTTTATAAATCATTTATGTTACTGCTTCCAATGTTTCTATTACAACAATACAGTCAGTATCGGGTGAATAAGGGAAATGCTCATGTTGGTACGTCAACTTTGACGCCAGCTTTAGTCCAAACCACTTTATGGAAACAGTTCAAATTTTGTCCACATTATTTTCTATATATTTTTAGGCTACGTAAATTTTTTTAATATGCTACCTAAATACATCACAGAAATACGGATTTTTGAAATTGCTATGTCCAAAAATGACTTTTTTCACATATGTTATGATAATTCCAAATTCGACATGAATTTTTGGTCACATAAGGTCTATACATTGATTATTAAATTGTCAAATTTTCAGCCAAAAATATTGATAATTGACAAAGTCACAGGAGGTTGAACAACGCGGTTTTGGAAACAAAATTTTGCTCTGCTTTTTTTTGCTACTGAGTGTATGTTGAAGCACGAGCCTGCACAACATCATACCCCAGTGTGAAAACCCTGAAGTCAACCATAACACGCAAATAAAAGGACTTTATAAAGATAACTGCACTCGATAATGATATTATTGCTTGAATTAGTTGAAAATGGGATTTGAAAGAAGTAGAACAAATTTTCGCATTATTTTCTGCCGCACCCTGTAGAAATGTCATCAGAATAATATCGATCGTTTGAAGCTGCTTTCATCATCTTAAACGAAACACTTTTCCGTCGTAATTTCAGGTCATTCAGTGGCATTCAGATTTTACGGTTGATATCTGTTGCTCTGTATATTCTAGTGCTCTTGATTTCTTGTGGCAGACGAATTTTATCTTCTTCAACGTTTTAAATATGTAAGGTTGCGTAGTTTTGAACTTTTTTGCAGCATCAGATTGTCTAATGGAAAATATTAAAAGTACTATGGTGCAATCTAAGTCCTTTCTTGTCCATTATGTTTGCCGGTCTCCCATTACCACTCCTACGTCGAGCAGCTGCCAGGATACGATAGATGGTTGAAACTGGAACATTCTCGGTTTTAAAATGGTTCACAGTGAACTTTTTCCCTTGATTTATGTTCGTTTGATAGAACTGTACAATACGCTCGCGTAATGCTTCTTGCTTCGACAGCATTTTGAACACAAGTGAACAAGTTGGAACAAAAGAAAACATGCGATTACGTGGGGGAGACAGAGAGCAATTCTATCAGAATCACATAATCTCTCTTTTCTCTGTGCACGTTTGTGGTTTGGTATGAGACACTTAAAATCTTTCTTTTTAAAAATAACTTAAGATTATTTCCAAATGAAATTTGATTGTCAATTTGTGCGTATAATAAAGTCCGGAAAATTCATCATTGATGAATATGTTGCTTCATATCCTTGTTAAACACTACACATTGATTGAACTAGTATGACAGTTCACGTAAAGAAAGTTCGGGCATCGGGCATGATGGCTATTCTTGGCAACCAATTTTCGAATCTACAATTTTATATATTTTTCCAAAAAAGAACTGTACTAAATGAAGTCAAGTGATTTGATTATTTAGCTTCAATTTGATTACATTTCTTTTAGTTAGCCCTTCCTTAAAGTCAAATTTTCATCAAATAACCCACATGCACTATCAAACGCTGCTGTTTTGGTTTTTTTTATAAATAAACTATTTTTTCGTGTTGTTTTTTCATCTTT
Source organism: Aedes japonicus (assembly GCA_034211315.2). Classification (NCBI taxonomy): domain Eukaryota; kingdom Metazoa; phylum Arthropoda; class Insecta; order Diptera; family Culicidae; genus Aedes; species Aedes japonicus. The sequence goes on from JASCZW010001794.1 coordinate 41,978, forward strand.
GTATAGGTCCCTTCTCATTGTTCGATTTTAGGCAATGAGAGAGCGGACTCACTTGCAAAGGTGTGCGCTAAGGAAGGCGATATTTATTTATTTATTTATTTATTTTAAGTAAATACTTGTAGCTTAGGTGTTGTCCATTATCCAAATACATACAATCAGTGTGCAATGTTTCTAATATGATTTCTTCTCATCGCCATATTGAAATATATGAAATAATTGAAATGTGTAAAAATAAATGCATAAAATTTCATACATTAATTGTTATGTTATATATTCTCCGTGCGAGGAGTAACGATTATGATGTAGAAGGAGATATTCGCTCATCACCATGAGGCACCAAGAGTGAACATTAATGTTTTTGGCTAGAATGAAAGATATGAAGAGAAAGTTTTTTGATAGTTTCGTCAGTGTACGGCAGGCTTGGACATATAACAGATGTTTTAGGAAAATTGAGCGAAAAGGGCATGTATACAGTGGTACTCGAACCAACGACATTTTTGCCTAACATCCCACTACGGGGTAGTGTAATGCAAATTTACTCTAGATCGAAGACCAATTTCAGCATTCTTTAATATAACCTTGTTCCATCAATTTACAGGAAATTGTTCATAAATTTATCGAATATATTTGTTTCAATTTTGTTTGTGATATTGTAAACTCGCATAATTTCCGAGACGCATTAATGTTCGGCTCTTATGCTGCCAATATTCTCCATAAAATTAAATGTGTATATGATTTGGAGCATGATACACTATAAACAAACTCAATTTGTTTTGGATATTTTGCTATCAAACTTAATTTCCAGCAACACTAGAACTTTTTTCTTAGATTTTATTTAAATGTTAAATGATTCAGAAGAGCAGAGAATCGAACAAAGAAGAAAACAAAAACCAATCACGATATCACAGTTAGGTTTGACAGCTGTGCTGGTTTTCATGGCAGCCAACAAGTTTTATGAAAGTTCTCAAGTGGTATTAACATCTTTCATAAGAGCATTTTCAAAATCTTTTTGGTGTTATAAAGGTTTTATGAATTCGTTTTCACAACCGTCTATAGAGTGAGCCTTTTTGTACGGCTTATTTCGGCTTTAAAAGTGCATAGAGGAGATGTTGGTGGACAAAACAAAACGTTCTTTAAGAAAAATTGTTGGCGTATTTAAACGTCCAAAATTCCTCCATAACCTTCTACAATACTAGGCATACTTTGTTGGTAAAGAAGTTGCCTACACTTTCTATTTTGGCAATATCCTTATATTGATACTTCTTTAATATTTATGCGTTACGTCAGGCAATCAAGCAGCTTCGTCTGCTATTAAGTCAGCAACATACACTTGCAAGCATGTTTGAGAATATGTTCAATCAGTACAATCAGTATTATCTATCTGCAATCAAATTATTGTATAATGTGATCTAGCCCATTGTGGCACTGATTGAAACGAACAAATCGATGTGCTAGGATGAAAGTAACTGCAACAATACTGTTATAGCTTGGCAATCAAGCCGGTTCATTAGGTCAAACGTTTGCAAAACTGCCTTGTAAAGCTTTTTTCTCGCATTCTTGAATGGACCGGTTTTAATCCTGTTATAGGATAGCTCAAACAGTTCTGTTCAACTTCGTTAACTTTGTGGCCAGTCAAAAAAATAAAACTTAACTCACGATGGGCAACTATCGAGAATAACCGGGAAAAATGCAAACAACTTTTGATGATCAAAATCAAGCAGTGAAGTAAAACTAGCCAGAAGAAATGGAATTGACGTGAACGGTCATCAAGAGTTGGCTCCAGTGATTGTGAGCTCCCAACTAGCGTACAAAACAGTAAATAGCGAAACAGAACTGAACCAGATGGTCCATGAAAAAGCTGATGTGCCATTTATAGTAAGGAAAGTTAAGTTGCTTTTGCCCGTATGTACAGCACAGACCTGCATCACAAATCTACTGCATTGACATTCGGGAATCCTGGAAAAGGAAAAAAAATAAAATAAAAGGAAGATAAAACGCCCAGTTGCCGACAGTGCAGTGAGATAAATTGCATGTTTCGAGGGAGTAAGGAGTAGATTGAACAAGATAGTATAAATTTGCTGCTACAAGCATCAACTAGACGCCATAAAAAAGAACGTTTCGACGGTCGATTTGGTTGGAATTTCTGCATTTAATTTCGACTGACGACGACGACTGCAACCATGATGCAAATGCGTTTATCGTTTATCCGCTTCATCTAGTCATACTTACATCAAGCGGATATAAAAAAAATCATGAAATATTCAATATTGAAACGATGTAGATTACCAGAAACAAAAGTCTGGTGGCATGGGAATGAGCTAGGGTGGATGAAATAGTAGCATTTACTGTAACAAACCAGCTTTATAAGAACACTTCTACGAGCATATTAGAAGAACGATTGCAATTGGAAAACCAGGGAAGTTTAAATGAATGCTTCACTTGATCAATTGAAAAAAAAAAACTGGAGGACATTTCAAACTGTCACTGGGGGCGAATCCGGCGTAGTGATTTACATCCATACCCCCCAAGTAACACCACTTGTTATATTAATCTTCAAAATACATCTTTTAAACAAAGCTTAAGTTTTTTTTAAATCAATAACTTAATTTCATTCATGCATAAAAAATTCCAATAAGTGAGGCATTTTTTAACATTTTTCACGTCATACAAGACGTTTTGTTGAGCACCCATAAAACAAATATTATCTCTTATGGATGCTTCCAACAGCATGTTTATACCATAGTGATATTGTCTAAGTAATTATTAACTTCACAAATTCTAAACATGTATAATGAATCTATATGAAGCACGATACTAAAATGTACATATAAAAAACATGTAGAAAGATTTCGTCATGACTTCCTACGTGTATAATTTCTGCAAAAAGAAAACGAAGGTTTGTGTTTTCAATTTAACCCTTGGATTGGAAGTTTCTTCTATGGTTTTTCTATCTGTGTAAAAGCATTTCATGGACAAAACATTTATATTAAAACTAAGTATGCCGTATCCTGTCAGTAATTTACTCTGGCATTACCTCAGATTAACTTCTTGTGCATAATGTAATGCTAAGAGTAACTCAAGTACAGGGTTGCGGCTTATCATTTTTGACTCAGGCATATTCATTTGCCAATATCTAGTCGGATTAGTCGGATATAATAAACTTTCAGAGGGTCTATTTGATAATATGATGTATGATGAACTTGTAGTGCATGAGTAGACCTACAACTTTGTCTAACAATACATTGCTCTAACTCCTATATCTTCGACATGAGAGCGTATATTCACAGTGATCTTCACGATGATAATCGCGTGATCTTCACCGCGAATATCATCGCGAAGATCACTGCGAATATACGCTTTTATTCCTCAGGTATAGGAGATAGAGCTATGTATTGTTAGAACAAGTTGTAGGTCTACTCAAGCACCATAAGTTCATCATACATTATATTTTGAAATTGAGCTTCTGAGAAGAGCTATCGGCAAATGAATATGGATAAGTCAAAAATGATAAGCCGCAACCTTGCTCAAGTATCCCCCATTCTTCACTAAAAGGGATTCAAAGTTCTATCAGAACATGCTGCTTACCCGAGAAATACACATTTTGTGTTTTAGTTGCCCATATTTGGTTGAAATTTAGGTTTCATTTGTATGAAAGCCCCTCTCCTCTATAGGGAGAAGGGATCTCAAACCACCATAAAAAAAAGTCCTTCCTCTTAAAACCCCCACATGTCAAATTTGATTCCATTTTCTTGACAGGTTCTCAGGACAGACAGACAGACAGACAGACAGACAGACAGACAGACAGACAGACAGACAGACAGACAGACAGACAGACAGACAGACAGACAGACAGACAGACAGACAGACAGACAGACAGACAGACAGACAGACAGACAGACAGACAGACAGACAGACAGACAGACAGACAGACAGACAGACAGACAGACAGACAGACAGACAGACAGACAGACAGACAGACAGACAGACAGACAGACAGACAGACAGACAGACAGACAGACAGACAGACAGACAGACAGACAGACAGACAGACAGACAGACAGACAGACAGACAGACAGACAGACAGACAGACAGACAGACAGACAGACAGACAGACAGACAGACAGACAGACAGACAGACAGACAGACAGACAGACAGACAGACAGACAGACAGACAGACAGACAGACAGACAGACAGACAGACAGACAGACAGACAGACAGACAGGGTCAAAAGGAGGCCGAGAAAGTGAATGCGTTATGTGTACTGCCAAGAAGTACGGCGAAGGAAGTGGCCGCGGAAGTTTGCATCAGTATGCCAAAAAGGCAATCGGACTACCGTGGTGCGTACAGCAAGCATTCTACGCTGAAGAGTTCCGGTGTAAATCCACAATTTGTTGACACTGAAAAGGATCCCATACCTCAAACATCAACGGAGGTCGATGTGAAATCGGAGTAGGAAAGTGAAGAGCTTGGTGATAAGTCAATTATGTCACAGGTTCAAACAGTTCCTACAAAGGCTCAACTGTCTGTTCTCGCAAACAAGTTGTCGGTGTTTACTGGACGACCGGAAGACTGGCCGATGTTCATCTCTTGTTTTGAAACGGCATACGAGGCATGTGGTTTCTCCAACACCGAGAATCTAGCACGCTTGCAGGGAAGTCTAAAAGGACCTGCATTGGAAGCAGTGCGGAGTCGATTATTGATGTTGTATGGTCGACCGGAACAGCTAAATATTCTGTTAGGCAAAGTACGGAGAGTGGAACCGCCAAAAGCCAACCGTCTGGCTTCGTTCATCGGGTTTGGGATGACCGTACAACAGCTAGTCGATCATCTGGAAGCAACCAACATGAATGATCATCTCATCAATCCAATGTTGATTCTGGAGTTGGTAGAAAAGCTGCCGCCTGGTACCAAAATGGAATAGGTGCGACATAAGAGGCAGATTCAAGGCGTAAATCTGCGAACTTTATCAGACTTTCTGGCCGAGATTGTACGAGATGCCAGTGAAGCCACTACGTTCTCTCTTGAGTTTCCATCGCAAGAAGCAAGCGGTAGTGGTAAAAAACAGTCTACCGAATCTCAACGAGAAGGAAAAACACCGGGGCCGAAGGAACCGTGTCCAATGTGCGACAAAACGGATCATCGGGTTCGGATCTGTGTGGAGTTCCGGAAACTGAGTGTTGCCGACCGTCTGGAAGCCGTAGAATAGTGGAAGCTGTTCCGAGTCTGCCTCAACGATCACGGCAAGGTAAAATGCAAATTGGACATCGTATGTAAAGTGGACAATTGCGGACAACGACACAACACGTTACTTCACCAGCTTCGTGCAGTACTACGATCGGACTGCACACCCACAAATTGGTTTGTGCCAACCGGTTATTTTCCGCATGGTTGCGGTGTCATTATACAACGGACATCGTATCATCAACACTCTGGCGTTTTTGGACGAAGGATCGTCCTACACATTGGTCGAAAGTTCTCTGACGGACCAGCTAAAAATCAAGAGCCAGACACAACCACTACGTGTTACTTGGACGGCTGGTATGACGCGTCTGGAAAAGGATTCACAGCGGCTTCACTTGTCGTAGTCAGCTAGAGGTTCGAAGGAGAAGTTCAAAATTCGGGTTGCACATACAGTTGAATCGCTGAAATCGCTCACAGCTTTGTGACAGACAGACAGACAAATTGAATAAATCATATAGAAACATTCATAGAAACAACTTACTTTTCAACGGAATAACAGGGGATACATTGTTTATACATATTGTACACAGAAAAAAATAATGAATTTTAGCAAGCGCGTAAAATTTCTTCTCATTAATTTCCAAGCCAAAGGAGTCGTAAGCAACGGAATTGTATGCAATGTTTCATGCTCCATACAAAAATGTTGGCAATCTTTCATACAACAGGCTAGATTCAGGCGATATCTGGCTCAAATTTACATGAAATATCCCATTAAGGAGTGTATCGAAAATAAGCTATCCACAAACTTTCTTTCAAATTATGTTGAAAACCGATATTTTATTCATACAAAAAATTGATCCTTTATTGTACTTCAACATAATGAAGACCGGATGAAATTTAAGTTATTCCTTCACGAATTTTCGAACTATGGATCGCATTTTTTGGACGCTTGAGCCCAAATTTTTTTGAACTCCTGCATGTTCCCAGCTGCCTTACCAGTCTTCTTGAAGACCCTCTTCACGATTGCCCAGTAACGTTCGATGGGTCGAAGCTGAGGGCAATTTGGTAGATTGATATTTTTCTCAACGAAATCTATACCCTTTTCCGCAAGCCAATTGAGAGTGGTTTTGGCATAGTGAGCCGACGCTACATCCAGCCAAAACAGTTAAGGTGAACTATGCTTCCTATATAAAGGCAACAATCTCTTCTGGAGACACTCAGATCGATAGATTTCCTCATTTATATTTCCGGTAGTGTAAAAAATGGTTGACTTCAAACCACAGGAACATATTGCTTGCCATACCAGTACCTTTCGACCGAATTTCTCCACTTGAATCGACCTGTCCGCATCGCTCACATCCTCCCCAACGAAAGTAAAGTTTTTTGGACCTGGAAGGGTTTTTGAGTCCTCCTTTACATAGGTCTCATCGTCCATCAAAACGCATGCATCCGGACGGTGCAAAAGACGCGAATACAATTTCCGGGCCCTTGTTGCTGCTCGCTTCTTCTGTTCTGCACTTTGTTTCGAGATTTTCTGCTTCTTGTAGGTCTTCAGGTGGTTTCGCCTCTCTATATGCTGGATCATTCCGACACTCGTTCCTGCTTTTTTGGCCAAATCACGTATTGACATTGATTTGTTCTTCATGATTAGAGATACCACTTTCTGCTCCAATTTCGGGTTGGAAGTACCGGGATTTCTGCCACTTCCTGGTAGCTCATCCAAAGAATAGTGTTCCCCAAACTTATTAATGATGGTTTTAACACTCGCATGATGAATTCTAAACCGCTTCGCCAATTTTCGCATAGTAATACCCTTCTCACTTAGCCGTGTGTCCAGAACCTTAATTCTCACTTCCTTTTCAATACGCGACATTTTGAAAACGCAAAATTTGAACCTTCCAATTTGAAACAAGTAAACAAAAGAAAGCTGACAATCAAACGCACAGCATGCAGTGTTCAGAGCATAAAAAACCATCACAAATACATGCGTGCAACGCAAATGTATGTGGATAGCTTATTTCGATACACTCCTTATTTTCTGCTATATCTAGCATTTCCTTTATGTGCATTAGATAACGCAGAAAATTCAATGTTTCTTTTTATCTGTGTAGGCTTTGCATTGTAAATAAAATCTATTTCATTTAATTTGTGGATGTTTGATTAACGATTTCTCGAATACCTTTTCAAACAGACGTATCTGATTTTGTTAACAAAGAGGGGAAGTGAGATTCAAGCCTTAAACTCGTGAAATCCATGGCACTTTCATGCAAACTAGGGGCACCAACACAAATAATATTTCCCCAACATGATGGTGAAGCAACTTTACTTTGTTTACAAAATCAGATACGTCTGTTTCAAAAATTATTCGTGATTTCTTTCCTTTACAGGATTTGAATGCCAATATTTGGAGGTATTTCTTCCGTTGCAGTGAAGTTATGACCTCGTGATCTTCTATGGGTTTTTAAATGTTTTAATTATCTGTTGTATAAAAGCTTTAGACTTAAACATCAACAAGTCTATCATTAGTTGATTCTTAAAGTGTATAAAACAATAACTTATGTAAATAGCTGATAGGAAATTATCCCAACAAGTGCATCCATTAAAAGCTTTTAGTTCTAATCATCAGCATGAATTCAACATCTCGGCCAACTGTCCAACCTTTGATACAAACTGGAACGCAAACACATCTTAGAACCAATCAAGATAATAATCATTACCACTTGATCGTTTTCCCTTACTTCAATCCGTAAAATCCGTAAGCCGTAAAATACTCGCTTTCATATCCCTTCCGGAAGTAGTGATGGCTAGGAAAAATGTTGACACTATTGTCACATAAGTTAACATGCTTACGCCTGGAAGTCAAACGATAAGGGTTTACATATCATTGATTTTCGGTTTTTATTTGCCCGTTGCCATTCCGTCCCTGAATGGTTCATTCGGAGGCAGGGTCTGACAAATCCATTCAGTAATTCGAATGGGCGTTTTTATCTCCTGCTGTATCCATCTTGGGCTGGCCAAGTAGAAAAGTGGGAAGACAGACAGGAAATATCAGGTAGCTATCATCGATTGTGTCAAGTTAGAGATGAGAAGCCAGAAATAACAAGACAGGATGCGAGTGAACCCATATCAGTATCATGCAGATTTGATTTCGCACTGAGAATAAAGGCTCTGAAGAAAGTTGATGTAGAACGGGGAATGATTTTTCCTTGATTGGCAAACGTGGGCTATTTTTGATTCGTGATTTGAAAAGGATCTGAAAAAGATTGATTTCTTCCCAACAATATTGAACCAATCTGGTGGTTTCCAAAATCGACGGTTAGAATGAGCGAAAAATATGCAATCAAACCCAGGATGGAGGGAATCGATCTCCAAACTGTTACGGTACAGTGAAAATCAACATAACCGGAGGTCAATCACATCCTTCTTATCATCATGCGCGTCATTATAACCTTGCTGTAGTAATAGGATTTACCAAATCGATGGGTTTTTTTGTATTACACACAGTATAGAACCTACATCGGAGAACTGAACAATCGACCGAAACCATATAAATATGTACTTAGGCTTTAAAGATTGATTTCAATGTTTTCAATTCTAATGGAAGGATAGTTTAAGAGAAGGTGGGCAAAAACGAAACCATCGCCGACTGAATGAGAATTAGAGATCATATTTGTAGTTGCTACCCTCTCAAAAACACGCCACGGCAAAAGCACATTAATTTTCTCAAAAGCATCATCAACATATTTAAATCTTCTCTCATCACATGTTTACCTATCGCTTGAAAACTGGCTAATTAGGTTCATGTGTGTCCTTTCTTCGCATATGCGGATGTCGGATCAAGGAAGTTACTTCAGCGAATCTGCTACAACATTCATGAGCTCTCGAATCCGTGTTTTCTGCTCATTCCATTGCCATAGAAACCGGTAGCTAAGCAAGGATAGAGTGAGCTTGCTGTGCGATAAATTCAATTTACACTTTCAAGATGCAAATTGTGGTAGATTGTGATGGTAATTAACAAAATTATCCGTCAGGATGGATATTTCACGACGAACACTTTATCAAGATGTTCAGAAATGAGTCAATTATAATTAATTGATTTATTATTGCACATTAATTTCTATTGGCAGCGTGATTTCTTCTTGGAATTTAATACCTATTCGAACAAAACAGGCCACAAAACTGTGCACATCGTCATGGAAAACTAATATTAGTCTAGTAGCAGAATTCTAGAAGGGGGTGGGAATTATTTGTATTAGGCAGGCTTACATATTTGCTTTAACTATATCTTGATTTGGCACCGCCTCGCTTGGCAGGCGGAAAATTTGATGTTTAATTAATCAGGCCATCAGCGAATGGCAGGGTAAATAATCGTTTCGCTCGGTAGCTAATAATGTTTGATTGAATTAGAATCAATATCGCTGGAGACCACGTACCACGAAGTAAGCTCGGTGGGTTGGATGTGGAGGCAGGGACACGGATCATAGCCAAACAGTTTAAACTATCGATGTTATTGTTTTTGCATTTTTATGGCCTTCAGGCCGTTTGGGGAAATATTTGCGTTTCTGATGAATGTGGTATAGAATAATTAATTGAAAATTGCCTTCAAACATGATTGCTTTAACAGATTGAAATGTTGAATAATTTAACGACAGGAATAATATTTACAGATCGAGGACAATAGATATTTTAATCGGTTAAAGAGGGATACGACACGGTGCTCATTTTTCGTTCCAATCGTTAATGTGTAATTGCATTAAATATACTGTTTCAGCGATGAATAGAAAAAAATCATGTCTCCAAATTCACGAGGTTGATTTATTAATAAGACATAAAAATACCACTTTCCCATAAGGAACACTTTGTTTTATTCCATGTTAGATATAGACATCACTGTGTAAAAGTACTGTGGCACTAGTTCAAAGGAACTTTAACAACTGCCCGCAATATGCAAATCAAGCGTCAGATTGAAACTGCGGGTTATGAAGAAGTTTCATGTCACAAAAATAGTAAATTAAATTCTCATATTATGAGTTTTTAATTCGAAAGAACTCGTCATGATTGGAAAAAGAATAAATCTTTCAAAATAGTTCATAGTTTCACAGAAAAAAGCAAAAACGCTCATGTATAACATTAACTTTTGGCAGATGACAAGATTTAAAATGAGAAAGAAACTTCAAAGATTTTTCCTCACATGGTGACAATCACCGAAGCCAGGGAGACGACTCCACCACCTGGACCCTGACTATAAGCCGGGACCAATGGCTTTACTTCCCTTCCGAAGAAAGACCTGAACATATTTTTTCGCCTCAGAAAAACTACTGACGTCGACTGGAATTGAACCCAGACCCACTGGGTTGCCAAGTAAAAGTCACGCTTACCACTACACCACCGACACTGGCCGCATAGAATTTGACGAAGAATAAATATCCCATGAATGATCTTTGGTTTAATGTCAACAATGTTTTTAAATAAAGAAAGTTCAATAGTAACAGATTACATGAAATATCAGGTTCAACATTTAATTCTCCTACATTCGGCCTAGCGGCCCATTCGCCGAAATTTCTATTGGCCTTTTTACCCATTAGGCCTGATGGCCTTCAGTGGGCTGCAAAATGGTGAGTAGACAACGGGGATGGAGCGTGCGTCCACGCAACATAGAGCTGGTCCTCACAAGTTCCTACCCCATGCTTCCACAGGTCAAAAGATTACAAAGATCGCCAGCCAAGGGTTGCGTACGTAGCTGGTAGTGCAGGCTGGGCACTGTTGTCCTTCTGACTTCGCTAGATTGAGGAGGTGCAGCTCAAACAGCGTCTGCCTTGGTATCCAGCGGTTGAGTAAGAAACGCTGTATCGCTTCAACTATATATTAGGTGGCAGTCGCACCAAGGTGATGTGGACAGTGCGACCCCAGTAAGGTAGCATGCTGAAATCCTACGGTTTATCATTTCAGATCATCTATGGAATTCCCAAGTATTGTTTAGTAATTTTTAATCGTTTTCTTCCCTCGTGACTATGGCATTGCAGGTCCGTCTAAAATTGCAGCAAGATCAGCAGACTTGCTGACATTACAAATATAATTGTTATTATAATTTTATAGTATAACATCCATTCACACTATTATTATGCTATATTCAGCTTCGCACTTGCATTGTTGTAAGTTTTGGCTCACCTAACACACGTTTTGTATTTTAAAAGACCTTCATATCGTCTTTAACGTTATTTTTTAGAGTGGATTACGTGCGATCAATCTTACAAAAAAAAACTTTCATCCAGAATAATTAATTCTGAGAAACACAAATTGGTTATGATCCTACATTTTCTTTTTTACAGACATTAAAAATCATGTATGGGCCCAATAAGAAACAAGTGTTTTTGAAGAATTTCATGTCCTTTTTACTTCTTTTTTTATTTTGGATTTATTAAATTTCATTACTATAAAGGGTGTTTCGATCAAAATTTGGTCGACTTATACTTGACGCATTTTCTTTCATCGTGCATTAAAAAATTTTCCTCATTTTGAAGATGTGTGCGTAGAGCATCATACTTCTATTTTTTACTTTCGATGAAAAGGGATGTAATGTCGGTCTATAAGCACCATATTGGGCCTTTTCGTGTATGCAACTTTGTCTCATTCGATAGATTTATCATTAAATGCAATCTTCGTTCGGTTCCTTCTATCTGATATTCTGATTTAAGGCTTTGCCAGCTGTATTTGCTCTATACAACACAAAATTTAACAAAACAAACTAAAATAAAACTGCTTTGAAGCACTTATGGGATTTTCATACATGATTTCCATTCATTCATTCGATAATGAAAACATTACAATTTTCTCTACACAGATTTTGTTCTTTTGGTTAGTGTCTAAATATATGAGCCATAATAAACAATCGCAAATTCAAATACTTCCATTAAAATTTTACCAATAACAACATTTTCAATACGTTATTTTTACAACATAGAACAAAGGAAAAAATATGTCCCTTTAATTGGGTCTACGGTTTTCACGTAACATCATTGTTATTTTAACTGTGTATAGTATTAGTTTATAACCGGTGGCTGTTATCTGTAAATTTATGCTGAATTACTCAGTTTTATCAGTTTAGGTTAATCAGTTAAATTTAGTCAAATTTAGATCCTAAAAATCTCGTGGAGAAAATTTGTTCAGCTAGTAATGACTTAATTTCATCGCAATTAATTGATCATCCTGATAGCAACATAATTTTGTTAATTATCGCTGGATTAATTTCATATTTGGTCCATAGACCAAACGAATGAACTAGGCTAACGTTCCATCTCGTTACCCTTTTAACCGTTTTTTGAAAAAAAAAAAACCTTTTGAGTTTGATCATTTACTTCAGGTACCATCAGTTTGTTTCACTTCCGTTACGTCTAAATAGAAATGGGTAAGGCTGAGAGCCTCCATGTCTGAAAAAGATTTGTTTCCTTTTTTTCTTGAATAACATTTGAAAATGGCTTGACGCGGCTCAGTAGCTCAGTGGTTATCCGTTCTGCTTACTGAGCAGATGGTCGGGAGTTCAATCCTAGGCCCGTCCCCTTCCTTGCCATTTGTCACTTGCCTCTTTCTATCACCACTAGATTTAAAATAAAAAGCAGTCTAATGCGCTCTCTTTCATTGATCGCTTCACTTACCACAGTGCATCCATGATCTAAAAATAAACCTGCCTCACTAACACAACCATCCTTCCCTTGGCAATTGGAGAGATGCAGTGGTGTTCACGGTCTCTAATAACAACGATTGTCAAACTAATCATCCTTCTTCTCCCCTCCCCAAAGACCGTGAGGACGTAGCCGGCACCGGTACTGATCTATAAATAGAATTAGTGAACTTGTACATTGAAGATGTAAAGCTACTCCCATGCTCCATCTATGTGGTTCTCTGTGCAATTACACTAGTTCAGATCAGTAAAGGAGTAGCAACTACGACATTGCACGGTCTTTTAAAAAAAATAAAAAAAAATAAAAATAACATTTGAAAATGGCTTAATATATTGTAACAACAAAATTTCCTTTTAATAAAATTCGCAATAACTTCAGAACGGCTGGGTTTAAGAAAACAGTTACAGGTAGAGTAATATAAGGAAATACGCGTTTCCACAAAATTCAAAAATCCATAAATATTTAAAAACAGAAATTTAAAAAGTTTAAGAAATGACCGTCTTCAACTTTTTACAAAATTTTAGGATAAAACTTCGTAATTAAAAAACAATTTAAACATCGAAGGGAGGGTCTTTTGAGAAAATCAATGATTTTTGTTTTTTTACAGCATAAATTTACATGTTTTTAATTTCAGTGTATTTTTTTTCTTGAAAAACACTTAATAACCTACAACTTTTTCTCAGGCAACATAGTGAACAGAATAATCGATTACATGTTATGATTTTTTTTAACAAAAAAAGCCTTCTACAAAGCCTTTGTAGAAAATTAGCCCAGGAAATTTTGGGATTTTTTGATGTTAAATGTTATTTTGGGTAGAAACTTACATATGGTCAAAATTTCATTAAAACCGGAAACTGTCACGGCAAAATTAATATATTTTTTAAGCGTTTTTGGCTGGAAATGCTCTCTTAATTCGTTATTTTTGTTTTTATGTTATTAACGAGATTAACAACACATCATTGGGGCATATAAGCTTGCTGTTGTTCAATATTAAATAATTAAATAAATAAATAAATAAATAAATAATGGCCTAGGCCTAATGACATTCATCCCTGAGTCCATACACTGTATTTTGCGGTTTAAATGTATGTCTAATGTGAATCACTGTAAGATTCAATCAATGGATCTTAATATTTAATAACCTTCAAGAACGAAATTCGTTGTCATCCGTCATCCGTAGTCATTAAGAATAACAAGACCACTTATAATGCGCTTCAATTTGAACTCCGTTCTCAATAATCTATTACCCGTGTTACATTTTTTCGTAAAGGGAGTGTTCGATTAAAATGGCACACACAAATTTTCTCACCAAAATTTAACTGATTTTCGGATTTTCATGAAATTTCCAGGGAATTAAAAAACTACTTTTGGGTTATGATTTACAAAATACGTTTACTTTAATTTCCTCAAATACCCACCCTTTTATTTTCACTCCACCCATCAAAATATTAACAACCGGTAAGCATCGGATTTTCCCGATGTTTTTGTTGTTTTTACCCACATTTTTTTTCAACTTTAAATCAGTTTCAATAGTATTGGGATGTTTGCGAAGTTCCATCTTCATGATTGTCCTAAATTTTTCAATAAGGGTGATTCCGGTTTGGGGCTTTTTGCACCTTGTAAACATGTAACGCAGCACGCTTCATAGTTTTCAACACAAAACCGACTGATACCTTGGACTTGTTAGAGACATCTCAAACGGAAATGTTAGCACGGTTTAAGAACTGTTGCAAGACTTTTCAGGCCATTTAACGCACAGTTAAATGGTCTGAAAAGTCTTGCAGCAGTTGTTAAACCGTGCTAACATTTCAGTTTGGACTACTTTTACGACTATATCTTCCTTTTTTCAGGCACTCAAATGCTCCTAGAAGATTCTTATCAAACGAAACACAGTTGTATCCGCAATTCCAAGCATTTAAGCGGTGGGACGCCTCTGGATTTTGATTCACTGACAATTACTCGTTTCGATGACATGACTGGAACTACTGTATAAATAACTATGAATCTTGACAGATGTCACCAATACACTTTGACTTACACCGTGTCCAATATATTCTCATACACTTTTTCCTTGCATTGGTGTCGTACAACTACTCAACATGCTTCACGTATGTATTGGTGTAGTTTTGCACTATGATTATACAAACGCTTTTAGGTTATGTTTGATTGTTTACATTCGGTGTTTATCTTTTACCAGCGATGAAGGAGTTTCGTGCTGTGGTGATAAAAAAGTTTTTGAAAAGTGAGCGCCCGGGTGCTATTTTCAGAAATTTTAAAAACCTCGGTGTAAAGCGGGATTTTGTGTACCAAACCATCCGAAGGTACCGTGACACCTGCTCGTTGGATGACCGGAAGAGTTCCGGTCGTACTCGTACGGTGCGGACTGCACGAGTTGTTCAAGTGGTCAGGGAACGGATTGGACGAAAATCACAGCGCTCTGTTCGTAAAATGGCTGCAGATCTGAATGTTTCGAGATCGTAAATGCACAATATACTGCAAAATGACCTCGGATTCCAAGCTTTTAAGAAACGTAAGGTTCACGGAGTTTTGGAACCTTCCAAGCAGAAACGACTCGAAAAAGCAAGTCCGCTTTTGTCGCGGCACGGTGGAGAAGAACTGATCTTTTCCGACGAAAAGTTATTTGCAACAATCCCACAATGTCCAGAACGACGATATTCCACGGTTCCAAAGTGGCGCAGATAAATGACCACAGGGTGTCTAATAGAAACCAATACAAAACCGTAATCAAACGAATTTGGGACGAAATGCCGATGGAAGTCGTGCGTGCCGCCTCTGACGGTTTCGAAAAACGTCTGGAGTTGGTCAAGAAGGTTAAAGGCGGTGTTATTCCAAAACATATACTGTAGTTGATCAGTATTATATGGCAATATAATGGGTAAAGTTATCAATAAAATCTGGATTATCGATTCGAAATAAATAGAGTTTTATTTTGTATGAGAATATATTGGACACGGTGTAGGTTTGTTCAAACTTTCCGGTTTTTTACTCAAACGGTTCATAAGTGACAGAAGACCTCAATTCTACTATTTTTATCGAAACACCCTCTATTCTGTTTCTCATATTAGGATTCAGTTTTTTCAGGTTTTTATTACCACCATAGAACTCATAAGCGATATTTTTTGGTAAACAACACTGTTGAGGAAAATGTGTTCACTATTTCTCGGTTAGTGAATAGAAAACCAGTGAACACCAGTGGATGCCAAATCAAATTTAATGGTTCGGATGTAGTTGAAAAACCAGAAAAAATTAAACTAGCACTTTCATGAAATTAAAAAAATAAGAGAACTGATATACTGCTTCAAATTACTAGTGGTAATTAAAATTCAGTGCAACAAAATCATTTAAATTCAACATGAAAAGCCTATCTTTTAAAGGATAGGCCTGTTAAGTTTGTAAATTGTTCGTTTAGTTCAACATTGTATTCGAGGTTTCCTGCAACGAAATTGATTTACTAAATTTATATAGCTGGACTTGTATGCAATACCACTGCGCTGACAAAAAAGCATCTGATTTGGGATATCTGCCTGTCCAAATTGGAAGAACTGCTATTGAAATGTTCGACTCAAAGCGTATGATTTAATTCTGAGGTAAACACATGATTTTTGCTGCGACAGCAGCAACATCAACATGTTCACGTACGATAGAAGAGAAGCAACGATTGGCTGATCTGCTTGAAATTCATTTTGAGCATTTTAAGTTTAAAGTGTGATTCATTCATTTCGCTGATCTAGGAATGTAGGAAAACTTTGTTTACTAAACACGCGTATAACATGACGAGAGAACTTGTCCTTCTCCACGGTGGTGCCATTTTTTCAAGATTCATTTCAAATTGATAAACCAAATCTTTCTCTTTTTTTTAACAAAAATGTCGGTGTTCTTTGTACTGTTTTCGTACAATGCTCGAATGTTCTTTTTGAATATACAAATGCCTCGTACAATTTTGTTGCAGAGCACAACGAATACATTGATGTGTTAAACGAATGATTCAGTAGTGTATACCAAATTTTTATATTCAGTGTAACGTTACACTTTCTCCATACGTTAATGTGACAAAATGTGATCTTTAAGAATGCTTGATACAAAAGAGCCGAGAGAAGGATCCGAACCTAATGCCATCAACCTTTATTTAACATTTTATTATTTTTTGTGCTAAACATTGTTTTTAAAAATTACCACAAAAATAATAATATCTATTTTCGTCAAAGACCGTTTGTCATCAATATAGTTAAAAATGTAAGAAAAATTTTATATAATTTCACTTCCCATTTTCTCGTTTGCATGCTAACTAATTATGTTCTCTACATTTATGGAACATTTCTCTTCTGATTTTAATGAAATATTTTATAACAGCCATCAGTCATCATTATAGAAGTATCTCAGTAATAATTATACAATACTTGACAAAAACTTCAAAACATATTATCTTCTTGCATAAATATCATTCATAACATTCCTTTTCGCCATAATTCAGCACTACAAACCTAACCTGTTATGGCGTTCTTATTGCTAGATGCTCTCACAAAGGATGTAAATGTATTGTATGTTTAAGCTATTTTCAAGAGTACAGTGGCAAACCTACTGTCCCCATCTGCGAAATGTTAATTTACTCTGGAATTCTACACTTTGCACGATGTTTCCATATTCAATCCTCGACAAACAGGAAGCTTTCATCCATTTCCATCTCATACAACGCTTATTCCCAAGAATAAAAATGATTATGGGCGTTTTGCAAATGTGCCCATGCAGCCAGTGGCAATGAGGGTGTAAAAATTTCATGACCGTAATGTTCAACACAAACGTAAAATTTATGTATCCATACTTTTTGAATGATACAAAGCTTTACGAGACATTTTGAAACAGTATACATTGTGTACGGAAAGAAGAACCTACTGAGATGTGTTGAATAGAATACGGAGGCTGTACATAGCTGGCCCAGAATCAAATCCATAGTACATTTCCGTATTTGAAAACACTACGACAAAAATTGCCTTTGAAAAACTAGTTTGATAACCATTGAGTTTTTTTGTGCTAACCTACGAACAATGTTCTCAGTGTAGATATTGTAGCAAATTATATGTTTACTCAATTATGCATTCATCAAATTAGACAAATTCCACATTTCCATATTCCCACGTCAGAGTATATCAATTCAATTCCAGAACGATTTCACTCCTAATGAAATAAATAACTTCTATGTGCTCTTAACACCCACTTCCTAGTAGTTATCATCCCATGCCATATCAACCGGAGATTAAACATTAAAACCGACAGAGATTTTTGCTTCCACCAGATACAGCTCATGCACAAAATTTCTTTCGACCCACACAATCATAGAACCATTAGAAAAATCTTGAAAGCTTTCCTATTCTCCGATGAAATGGACTGTTCTTTTACGCCGCCCACCCTTTAACCATATCACATCATCATCATCAGCCGGTAATCAGATACCGATGAAATGATGTTGAAGAGATCTGTAGAAAATCGGTTGCTATCTGCTTCATTCTGCACATAATCTCTGCCCACGTTAAAGTTGAAAGCAGCTCTCAATCCATGTGTCGAGAGTCTGGCATTCTGGTTTCAAAATGAACTTTAAACCCCAGAGGGTACGCTCAGACGTCACTTTTCAACGAAAGAAAATATTTCGGTCCGCAATCAGAGAGTTCGGTCCTTTTTTGGATTGATTATTTCAAGTAGGCAACTCTGATGCAGTGGAAATGTACAGACATATGTCAAAGTGTAACATTTGCAAGGGTGGACTTCTGCGATTGAGAATTTTTAAATGTTTGTTCAATGCAAGAAATCTTAACGACTTGCCTTGGCTGTATTGGAAATAATTGTTTTTTCATGTGTAATTGTGAATCATTCCTTCGGTTCTAGGGTAATTTTCTAAGGTTGTCCTAAAACTTTATGCGAAATCACAGAGTTTCACTCTTTATATTGGAGCCAGAACCTCTATTCTCTCGCGTTTTTTAATAACATGGAATTGGGTGAAAAAGTGTATACAGTGTATACATTAAAAGAAAAATTAATAACCTTATCAAATAGCCGTCATTGCGGTTCATAAATTTTGCAACAAATATGTGCTTTTATATTAGTACTAGCTGAACCCGGTGCGAGTCGTGCTACGCTTGTAACTAAATTTATGAAAATGTAGCAGCATTGGCGCTCTTATGTTTTTTAAAGAATGAGTTTTGTTAAAATATTTAAGTTTGCTAATCCGTGTGAAATACAGCATAGGTGTGTGCATTGAATTTAACCCTCATATTGGTAGTTTCTACCATGATTTTACTCTCTAATATTGTTTTAATATATAAAACAATTATTTCCAAACTAAGCCGTATCAGTTTGTTCGTAACTTTCTATTGCATTACCTAAGGTTAACTTCTTGTGCCTAATTCAGCACTAAGAGTAACTCAAACATCCCACATTCTTGACTAAGAAGGGGTTCAAACTTCTATCAGAACATGTTGCTTACCCGAAAGTATATACAATTTTTATGTTTTAGGTGCCTGGATAATTATCATGTTTGATTGAAATTTCTGTTTCATTTATAAGATAGTTCCCTTCCCCCCTCCAGAGAGGGAAGCAGTCTCAAACAACTATGAAATAAAATCCTGCCTACAAGCCTCATGCCAAATTTGGTTCCATTTGCTTGATTAGTTGTCCAGTTATGCAGAAATTTGAGTTTCATTTGTATGGGACCCCCCCCCCCCTTTAAGACGGGGATGGAGTCTCGTACCATCATAAGGACATTCTCCAGCCCCAGAAACTCAAAAAGGTGCTATTTTTGTAAACCTTGCAGCAATTCCATAGAAATTTCTTTTTTCGTATTTATTGGTAGTTAAGATTCTCATTGAAACAAATTAGATCCGTTCTTATTTATTTCGTCCTCAGGTGAATATTTCTACGTATAAATGGTTCAAATTATTGACTTTTTGAAAATAGATCCCTCCGAAAATTTATAACTTTTGAATCACTCAGCCGATTACATAAATCAAATACGCAAATAAAGTATAATTCAATATATTTTGGTTTGAAAAAGTGTATAAATACAATTAAAATTGGATACTTATTATGGAAACTGAAACTCTACATATTTTTTGGGGTTTTCATAGTCTCGGAACCAGCCTCCACGTTTTTATTTTTGTTATTGAAAGTTAAGATTTTTTTTATATAAAATATCATAAAATTAATGATGTTTGTATTTTATTTCTTGAGTCAACCTTTTTTTTTAGAATGCCATGATTTTAGTTTTGTGCCTACTATCTTTTCACGGGCTTCCATTGTTCAAAGTAAATATTCAACCATGCATCCCCATCAGTCTTAATTGATTTTAAAATGTTCATGTAGCCTTTAAAAATCTCCATAAATAACGTTTTCTCATTTTTGGGTGTTTAACCAAATTTGTCATGTGGTGGTTTTTGAGAGCAAGAAATGTTTCAATGATAGTGTAGGTGCTTCACATGATGAGCATGGAAATTGTTCAAGTCTTCTAACCAATCATTGCTTATGAATAATCAATAAAGAGAAAAATATTTCATTACTGTTATAAGAGCCAAACTGAAAAGAAGTTTTTATTACAGTCTGTGGCCAAACCATTCAATAAATTATGTGCCCAGTTCATTTGGAAATAGTTCACGTAGATTATTATTAAAGAAGTTGAATTCAACAATGATCCCGTCATAACTGGATTCGCCAGAAGACTGCAAGGTGGAAGGAAGTATTTGCGCCATTGAAAAGTATAACCAACATAACAACGAGTGCTGAATGTTCAAACTGAAGCTGCTCCTAGTTTACGAAGACCTGAGGAAGTACATGGAGGATGCTACCTCGGTGCCGCTGACTGATGCTTTGAACTGTAAGAGAGCCTGGAAGAAAGGTGACCAGAATACTCGGGTGTCGAAGATTGATCCAGAAGTGCACTGCTGCGAAGCAATCCTGGAAAGAATTGGAAGACCACTATCAAAAGTCAAGCATTGCGTCGGTTCTAACCATCTTACGCCGAGTGATCAACGTGCAGTATGCGGAAGGAGGAAACACCTTGAAGATATGGGAAACACCTTTTGAACGATTTGCAAACGCTGCCAGCCAATATCACGATACTTATGGTATTAAGAAGGATACCAGGGTCTTACGACATTCTAGGATTAAGGTTGGCGAACTGGCTGACTGCTGTAGTGACCATGGAGCTTATCAGAGAAAAACTGATGGATGAAGGTCTCAAGACCCGTAACGCGGGTAGGTCATCTTTTCGAGGTGCGTTACGGGGTATCAGATCTACTACCGAATTAATTCAAACTAGGAAACATATTTGTTCACTTCAACATCGAACATGTATTAGTCCTTATTACATTTTATATCTTGCGAAAAGTGACAATACTAGGATTGAGCCCCCGAGGATGAGCTTTCAATAAGGAAAACATGTGATTTCTCATTTGATGTCCAATGGTTTAAAGTAGTTAGGCCTAGGGTTCCGATGCATGGTCAGTATCGGAGTTATAGTTTGTTTTCTTTGCAATGAATCCGGTTTTGATGAAAAAAGGCGTGCTTCTGAAGAGTGCTTTTTACTTTTCAAATAGTTTGAAACGCGAAATCTTTCAAGTTAACTCGATTCGTTGCCGACAAAACAAAAATATACAACCGTAATAAAACCAAATACTTCAACATTTGTCAAAAGTGATGAAATAACTTGACATACACTACGCATACGGACTAAAGGGTGTTCCGATCAAAATTTGGTTGACTTAAACTTGACGCATTTCCTTTCATCGTGCATTAGAAAATTCTGCACACCCCTTATTTTGAAGATGCGTGCGTGTAACATCATGCTTTTACTTTGATTTTGAGATCAGCACTTTAGTTATCAAAATATCGTCAAAGGAAGAGAAGCAACGCATCAAAATTTTGCACGTGCATGGCAAAAATCCAAACTACTCTTAAGGCAAGTTGGCGAAATTATTGAATTTGGCTTAATCAACTGTTACCAATGTATTAAAAGTGTTCGGTGATTGTTTGTAAACAGCTACGAAAGCTGGACCGGGCAGAAAACGGGTTGCCCGCTGTTTCGATTGGAACCCCAACTTCTCCGTCCAAGATGTCGCAAAGAAGCTGGGAGTGTCATCTTCAACCGTGGATAGAGCTAAACAACGAGCTGGACTGTCGACTTAAAAGAAAGTGGTGACTCAAAGTCGCTACGATAAACAAAACACGTCGGCCAAACCACGATCGTGAAAGTTGAACACGACGATGCTGACGAAGTTTGATTGCGTGGTACGGGAAGATGAAACTTACGTCAAGAGAGACTTTAAACAGCTTCCTGGACAGGAATTTATACGGCAACCGGACGGAGAAAGGTGGCAGATATTTTCAAGCACATTAAACTGTCCAAGTTCGCGAAGAAATATCTGGTGTGGCAGGACAGCTGTACCTGGGGCTTGAAGAGCAACGTTTGCATTGCGACCGGAACCGTCAACCAGGAAATTTATCTGAGCGAGTGCCTACAAAAACGTCTTCTACCGTTCCTGAAGCGACACAATTGTTCCGTTCTATTTTGGTCGGATTTGGCGTCTTGCCATTACGGAAAAAGGCCATGGAGTGGTATGCTGCCAACAACGTTCAAGTGGTGCACAAGGACAAGAACCCTTCCAACACGCAAGAGCTCCGGTCAATCGAACAATATCGGGCCATCGTCAAGCGGAACCTTAAGAAGACTCAAAAACTGTTGTGAGCGAGAAACAGTTCAAGGCAAACTGGCATTCTGCGTGCGAATGTGAGAGAAGTTTGGATTTTCACCATGCACGTGCAAAATTTTGATTCGTTGCTTCTCTTCCTTCGACGACATTTTGATAACTGAAGTGCTGATCTCAAAATCAATATAGAGACATGATGTTACACGCACACATCTTCAAAATGAGGGGTGTGCAAATTTTTTTAATGCACAATGAAAGGAAATGCGTCAAGTTTATGTCGACCAAATTTTGATCGAAACCCCCTTTATTTGCTGGAAACGATTGTGCAATTTCACACAATGGCAAGCATGCAGCTATAGCCGTAAGATCTAGCGAGTTGTATAATTTGAAGCTTATCAAGCTCGAGGCAGAAGCAGCGTTGAATGCCGATAAATGTTTGCATAATTGTCACAGAAAACTGCGATACCGAGATCTTACTGCTATCTGTGAAATGTTAAACGACTAGCTGGTCACAGAAATACATATTAGGGACGGTTTGTTACAAGAAACATGTCATTGCTGTTTGGAGGGAGAAATTACTCATTTACTGTTTGATGAGGATACTAAAAGGTCTTCAAGAGCTTATTGGAGCTGATTCACATCGATATCTGCGGTTCAATGCACTATGGTCCAGAATACGAATTTACGAGGAAACATGCTCCCAGCGCCTAAACTTGAAACTTTACAGCAAAGTGATGTTGTACAACATGCTTTGTTCTACTAAGTCCCATTTTGTGATGTTAATTAAAATTAGGGTGGTCCCCATTTTCACGGAATTACAAAAACTAACTTTTTTATTTGCAGAAGCAGACGTTTACACTGTTGCGCAAAGTTGTAGCGCAAAAAATTTCATGGAATTTTCATATATAAAATTTTTTGTAGCTTGAAAATTGACCGATTTAGAGCAATTTTCCCTCATCAACTTAGGGTGTACCAAAAAAAAATGGTTTTTTTGCCCTTACTTTTTTATTTCAATTCCCGCCGTAAAGTTGTGTTGCGACGAGTTTTACAACTTTCAAAGACGCGTACTTTGGAATAGAAATTTTGCCGCTAGTGTCAACCAATCAATAGTTATTGAAGTTTTTCTACAAAAAATACGCCCTTTTCAAATGTTGATTTCTATGATTGGGGCGACCACAAAAAAAAATTAAGATGTTATTTCAAAGAAAAAAATTATATTGTTTATCATATGTGAAAACTAGAGATATATTATTTCTGTATCTTGGAAAAATTACATTTGAATATGGGATGGTTTTATATGAAAAACTTCAATAACTATTGATTGGTTAAAGCTAGCACCAAAATTAATAAATCAAAATACGCGTCTTTAATAGTTCTACAACTTGTCGGAACAAAATTTTACGATGGAAATTGAAATAAAAAAGCTAGGGCAAAAAAACATTTTTTATGGTACACCCTAAGTTGACGAGGGAAAAGTTGCTCTAAATCGGTCAATTTTTAACCTTCAAAAAATATGGTGAGGAAACTTGAAATAAAAAGGAAGGCCCATTTTTTTATGTTGATTAAAATTAGGGTGGTCCCCATTTTCAGGGAAATAAAAAAACTAACTTTTTTATTTGCAGAAATAGACGTTTATATTCTTGAACAAAGTTGTAGCGCAGAAAATTTTATTTAATTTTCTTACATAAATTTTTTTTGTGGCTTGAAAATTGACCGATTTAGAGCAACTTTTCCCTCGTCAACTTAGGGTGTACCATAAAAAATGTTTTTTTTTGCCCTAGCTTTTTTATTTCAATTTCCATCGTAAAATTTTGTTCGGACGAGTTGTAGAACTATTGAAGGCGCGTATTTTGATTTATTAATTTTGGCGCTAGCTTTAACCAATCAATAGTTATTGAAGTTTTTCTTATAAAACCATCCCATATTCAAATGTAATTTTTCCAAGATACAGAAATAACATATCTCTAGTTTTCACATATGATAAACAATATAATTTTTTTCTTTGAAATAACATCTTTATTTTTTTTTGTGTTCGCCCCAATCATAGAAATCAACATTTGAAAAAGGCGTATTTTTTGTAGAAAAACTTCAATAACTATTGATTGGTTGACACTAGCGGCAAAATTTCTATTCCAAAGTACGCGTCTTTGAAAGTTGTAAAACTCGTCGCAACACAACTTTACGGCGGGAATTGAAATAAAAAAGTAAGGGCAAAAAAACCATTTTTTTTTTGGTACACCCTAAGTTGATGAGGGAAAATTGCTCTTAATCGGTCAATTTTCAAGCTACAAAAAATTTTATATATGAAAATTCCATGAAATTTTTTGCGCTACAACTTTGCGCAACAGTGTAAACGTCTGCTTCTGCAAATAAAAAAGTTAGTTTTTGTAATTCCGTGAAAATGGGGACCACCCTAATTTTCATTAACATCACAAAATGGGTCTTAGTGGAACAAACCATGTTGTAGAACATCACTTTGCTGTAAAGTTTCAAGTTTAGGCGCTGGGAGCATGTTTCCTCGTAAATTCGTATTCTGGACCATAGTGCAATGAATATAGTTACTCCAAGTGGATCACGATTTTTTATGACCATATTTGACGACTACTCAATGTATACTGTGGTATATTTCCCGTAAAATGTGATGAGGATCTCACCATAGCTCAGTTGGCTACTTGTATGATTGGACATACAATATTGTCTAATTAATACAGATTTGGTACTTGGCATTGAAAGTTTTCAATTGAAAAATGTTAAAGTGCATATAATACACTGGATGGCTCTTTACAATTAGCTTGAAATTCAAAGATAGAAGATGTTGTGTGAAAATATAAACATATATCAAATTATAAATTAAAAACTTGAAAACGCATGTTTTAGTTCAGAATACTATTTATTTATTTTAGAAAATAAAACGTATGGCTTCTTATTTGAGTCGGGAAAAAAGCACTGCTATGAAACAACACTGATGTTAAGGGCGTGATCTTTTTTTTTTTTTTTAATAATCATTTATTTGTACAGGCTCAATCGAATAAACTTTACAGAGCCAAATTTTCATACTTTTATACATCATTTATCTTAAAACTAAAGTTAGGAGGATAGAGCCGATTACTCGCGGCCGTCTCGAGGTTAATAGGAATTACAAATTACGGATGGGAAAGAGGGTGGGAATTTAAAGTATGGTTTACATAACACATTAAATTTAAATTCTAAATTATTGAAACACTTATAACTACATAACTTTTGGTTTTCTTTTATTCGAACATTTTTGAAAGAGAAAAAAACACACGAACACAGAAAAAAAACTTATACTAAACATACATGTTAAACTAACTACAATCTAATGCTAATGTTAGTCAAAAACACATAAATGAGTTTCATGTACTCCAAATCACGTACAGCCAAAATATCTCGAATTGGCACATTGGGTTGTCTACCTCGAGCCCGAAGGGAATCATAAAGCCCCGATCTGACCTCACGATGCTCAGAACAAGACCAAATAACGTGATCTGCGTCCTGATAGCCTTGTCCACATTCACAGAGATTGCTGTCGCTCAGCCCAACCCGGTATAAATGAGCGTTCAAAGAATAATGATTGGACATGAGGCGAGACATTGACACGAATGAAGTCTCGACTCACATCCATCCCCCTGAACCAAGATTTCTTCGACACCTTTGGGATGATAGAATGTTGCCATCGCCCCAAATCTCCTTTACTCCATTTATACTGCCAGCTGACGAGTGACTGTTGACGAAAAATAGGAAAAATTCGTTGGAGGCGATTTGTCGATCACAAATATCGCCTTCCATAGCGCCCACCTTTGCAA